>JAANYP010002921.1:0-43473 GCA_020465985.1 Centrapalus pauciflorus | reverse complement strand
ACTAGGAAATTGTGTTTGTGATTTAACAGATGTTTTTCTTGCTTTGCCTTTCTCACAAGCTGTGCATCATCTCATCTTTGGCAAAAAAAGTCAGAGACAGGCCAAACTGTCACCAACTCTTTCTTACAGAGTTTGTGATGTTCTTGAAGGTTCAGATTGTGAACGTCTTCTCTGGCCATAACCAGTTTTAGATCAGCGTTGAGTTCTGTGCGAAGGAAAACAGGTTTCAGTTTTGGGTATCAGCAGAAGTGCCATCCCCAAACATTATACCCTTTCTTTCGTTGAGCAACACCAGCACAACTTTGCCTTGGAAATCCAATATGTAACCCAGGTGTCATCAAAGTCTTTAACTTATTGCCAGCATCACAGTTGGCTTTATGCTAACAAGGTTATGTTTTAGCCCCCCAACCACACTTCGGATACCCTTTTGACAAACACTGCAGCACAGCTTTTTTTATTTAAGGTTCCATATCCCTCAGTGGACTCCCTGCACATTGTCACCAAAGGTTGCACTTTGGCCCTTTTTCAGGCCTGAGATCACTCAGGCAATTCCTTACACCCCTTTTCATGTGCCTCTGAGCAGCCATGTCAAGTACCAACACCTCTTGGGAAGGTGTTTTTCCTGCAGAGTGAACAGAGAATTTATTAGTCTTTTTAGTGGAACTCCTACACAGATGGAGTTCCCTACTTCACAACATTTGTTGATGGATTTGGAAATGTCCACACTAATATTTCCCTATTTGAATGGTATCAGCTTTGAATTACCATCCTCCGTGGACTATGACTTTCACCAACTTGCTTGTTTGAACCGATGTGAGGGAACCAGCAGAGTCAAAAGGGCCTATGTCCTCAGGTTAGACGTCCTTGGCCAGATTTAGATGTGTCTTCTTCACACATTTGTTAACATTTATCTTTTTAGTACCTGTTGGAAAGAAGGTCCTTCTAGAAACACATTCTGATCTGTTTTTTTTGTTGATTCTTTCAGCAGGTTTTTAGCATTCTTTTGTAGAATCGAAACCAGCTTGTGTGGTAAGTTCAATTGGCACTAGCTTTGACTGTCTCTTCTTCCTCTTTTTGGGAGGACAGATGTCAAAGATAGGAAGCTTGATGGCCTTTGAGCTTCCACGGTTTGGGAAACTTATTCCCAGTGTCTCAGTTTGAGCAATGGCTTTGCTTTGCCCCTAAAACTGAGTGGTGATTTAATGCTGCCTATCACATACCCGTGTGTTTGGTTTTGGAAAAAAAACTTATTTTCATTTAAAACCAATTTTACCACTATGATTTGAAAACTTATTTGAAATCACAGCAGTTTTGTTTTCAACATGAGACTTACCCTTGTTGTAAACAGGCTGCTTACTTTTTGAAAACTTGTTTTCAAAGTGTTTAGCATCAAAAGAATTAACACGCTTTTTACCATCAGCTTTGGACTCAGAACATGTTTTGTCAACAGGTTTAGTATCCACAACTTCAGTTTGAACATGTTTTCCTTTCTTTTGCTTGTGTGAACCAGCAGAGCACTTAGCAGGCTGACTTGATGGAGAACAAATTCCAATATCAGCTTTAGAACTAAATTCACACAAGCTGTCAGTGTTTTGAGGCCTGACAACCTATTTGTTGAGATTAGTTTACCATTCACATTTTGAATGAATGTGTTTGGAAGTTCACCAAGAGTGGATAAATCTTCTTTCAGATTATTGATCTCAACAATGGAAGCTGCTGTGTCAAGATCCCCTCCAAGATTAGGCCTTGGATTTGAGCAGGAAATTGTTGACTTATACATGGCTGACTTTTTTGGTGCAGATTGGCACCAAAGTTCCAACTATCTTTGAAGCTTGGCATGCTTTATATCTGTTTCCTCTCTTTTCTTCCAGTAAAATAGAGGTTGATGTGTTTTTAATTCGATCAAGCTCAGTTTCCCAATACTTATGGAAACGTCCAGGTTTACTGGATTTAGTTTTAAGAATCAGCTTTAAGCTTAGATTTTCAGAATAGTAAGCATCATGCTCTCAACAGCAGGCTTTGAGATCAACAAGCATATATTCAAACATTTTAACTTTTTCTTCAGAACTATAAGCCCATAAACATTTTGTACCTTATACATCATTGTAGGATTCCAGTTTCTCCAAGCTGCTGCAGGCTTCAGCTTCAGCCATGTCCTGTTTGAAACTGCTTGTTGATTGGACATCAGAGTTGGCCATCAGACACTGATTATCTTCTTCATCAGATGATGAATCAGATTCCTCCCAGTCACATGTCTCTGCCATGAGTCCCTTTTGGCGATTGGAAGACACAGAGTTTTCCAATTTCCTCAGCTTAGCCATGGCCATAAGGTACTTAACCCTATAGCCATCATCCTTGTTAGTCTTGTTAGGTTTGGATGACTGACCAACAGCTTTTGACACACAGTCAGCAGCTATGTGACCAGTTTTGCCACACTTGAAGCACTCAGCTTTGGATTTGTCAAATGCCTTCTTTTTGCCAGCACTTGAACCTCCTTGCAGCATATTTCTTCCAAACCTTTTCTTGTTGAACCTTTTGACAAGCATGGCTATCATTTGCTCATCATCTTGTTCAGCAAGATCTGCAACATCTTCTTCGTCTGACACCTCCTCCTTTTCATCATCCTGTTGATCAGGTTGAATGAACACATCACTCACCTGATTAACAGACTGTCTCACATTAGCCACAAAGGCTGTACCTCTTCTGGACATTTCCAAGGCATTCCTCTTTTGTTGCCTTGATTGTTCATCATTCAGTAAGGATCCATACAGATTGACCAGATCCATACTTCTGATAGTACCTGAGTTCCTTAGGATGGTTGAGAAATAGTTCCACTCTTCAGGTAAAATGTCCAGAAACTTGTTCACCAAAGTAAGACTGTCCTTGGTGATCCCAACAGCTTTGAGATCATTCACCAGAGCAGTGAACCTGGTGTAGGTTTCAGTGAGAGACTCCTTTGGTTTGGCAAAGAAGAGTTCATACTGTCTAACAAGATTGTTAATCCTGTTGTCCAGTGTGATTGTGGGTCCATCATAGACGGTACACAGAGTATCCCACATCTCCTTTGCAGTCTTCATTTTCTCAACCTGCTTGAACACATCATCAGGGAGAGAAATGACCAGGTTGTTTCTGGCCTTTGCATCCAGAGCCACCAGTCTCTTGTCTTCATCAGACCATTGAGCTTTGGCTTTCTCAAAGGTCCTGATTTCAGGAGCAGCTCCTTCAACCGCTGGAGTTATGGTAGTAACAGAGGTTGGCACATAGGGACCCTCCATCACTATCTCTGGCAGTTGTACATCTAGATTCTCTAAATAGAGCATCATTCTGCACTTCCAACCAGAGAAGTTTTGATGATTAAATTTGGGAGGTTTGCCCATAGAGCCATTGTCATAGTAAGAAGAATTTGCAGCACTGTTGTCCATGGAAACTTGGGAGAATGAGAGATCTAGAATGACACACACTCTAAAATGCTCTGATACCAGTTGTAGGTCCCGAAAGGTTCCCAAAGTATATAGTTATAAGCTGTAGAGGGGGGGTGAATACAGCACTTTAAAAACTACACTCTCTTTTTCTCAATGTTTGTATGTATTATCAACAATTGTTAATTACAAACAAGCTTGAATGCGGAATAGTTCAAGCTGAGATGACAGAATACAACAGTATGCTTACTAGTCTAAGACAGACTCAAACTAGATTACAATGAACACACTCACTAAGATGCACTCACTGTGTTTTACAAGACTCAAGGAACAGCTTAGGTAAATCAGCTTAGACACACAGATGCTGGTTTACAGAAGACTTGCATGCATGAAAATCACACTTGCACGTTCACTCTTGGTTTAAGCACTTAGCTGTCTTCACACTTCTTTCTGACCTTGGAAGCTTCCTTTTATACTCACTTAGAGGATCTAAGAGAAACATCTTCATTGGACGGAATGAAAAAGGAGAAGTCTTGTTTGAAAAGACAATATAACTTTTCTGCACTTTTCTGAAAAGCAGACGTGCAGAACTTTTGTCTTTTTACTTTGTCTACTGTTGCATTGCCTTTAACTAATTTAGGAATGTCAACTTTGCGTCTTTCTTCCTTGTAAAGGCCTATTTTGATATAAGAAAAAGGTCTGTCACCCTTTTTCAAATAACCTTTTGTCTTCATGTGACAGAACAGCTTGGGCAGGCTGAGCGGTTCTGCTTTCCACTTTGTCTTCGACTTGTAAACTGATCTTGTAGTCAAAAAACAATACATGATGACTTGGAAACAAATTCCATAAAGTGTTTAGCCTGTTCACTAAGAACAGGTTCTGTTCACAAAGAACAGAACACTTTAAAAATGCCCAAGCTGCTCAACAGTGTAGAGCAGCGTAGACAGTTTATGTCCAGCCTGATCAGCAGACTGAGCAGTTTGGACAAACTGTCTTGGTTGCAACACATGCAACATATAGAACAGCTTTAGACTGATATTGCAAATTATTTTCAGGTTTCAATAAGGCATATAACAGGCCTTAAATTCAACCTTCAAATGTATCAACAGGTTTGATTATAAAATCTCCCCCTCAGATATAGAACAGGTTTGACTGAGGCCTTTTTGTGCCTAACAATCTCCCCCTATTTGCAATAACCAGTCCAAGCTGGTTTTGTCAAAAATCACTATATATTTTTACAGTACATTTGCTGAAATAAAATTACAACATTACAGTAAAGTAAAAGATCAGTTTATATATACACTGATTCTTGACTATACTAGAACAACATATGTTCTTACAAAAGTACAACTAATATACTAATGTATTTTACAACTAATGTAAAAACAGAAATTACAACTTATGTAATAATGTACAACTAATGTACAGAATGTACAACTAATGTACAAAATGTTTGGACTGTTTGATTTGGGAGCAGATAATGGTAAGCCTGTCCAACTGATGGACAGCTTCCATTCTTCACCTACCCAGATGGCAGGTGGACTTCATTCGACAGGAGGTGGTATCCCTTCTTTGAATCTCTTTACAAGTTCTTCCCTTGTTTCTTCGTGTTCTTCAATTTCAGCTGTAAGAAACATAAAGTTATGTTAAAATTAATCAGGTAATTTCATGAACCTAGGTTATATACAGAGAGTCAATCATAATAAAACTTAGGTTATTATTAATCAGGTAATATCATGAACCTAGGTTATATATAGAGTGTCAATTCAATTCAATTGCATTCCATTACATGAATAATAAAACTTAGGTTAAAATTAATCAGGAAATTTCGTAAACCTAGGTTATATACAGATAATCAATTCAATTCAATTCCATTTCATTCCGTGAATAATAAATCTTATGTTAAAATTAATCAGGTAATTTCATGAACCTAGGTTATATACAGAGAGTCAATTAAATTCAAATGCATTGCATTCCATGAATAATAAAACTTAGGTTAAAATTAATCAGGTAATTTCATGAACCTAGGTTATATATACAGAGAGTCAATTCAATTCAATTGCATTCCATTCCATTTATAAGAAAACGTATGTTAAAATTAATTAGGTAATATCATGAACCTAGGTTATATATAAAGTGTCAATTTAATTCAATTGCATTCCATTACATGAATAATAAAACTTAGGTTAAAATTAATCAGGTAATTTCGTAAACCTAGGTTATATACAGATAATCAATTCAATTCAATTGCATTTCATTATGTGATTAATAAATCTTATGTTAAAATTAATCGGGTAATTTCATCAACCTAGGTTATATACAGAGAGTCAATTAAATTCAAATGCATTCCATTCCATGAATAATAAAATTTAGGTTAAAATTAATCAGGTAATTTCATGAACCTAGGTTATATATACAGAGAGCCAATTCAATTCAATTGCATTCCATTCCATTAATAAGAAAACTTATGTTAAAATTAAACAGGTAATTTCATGAACCTTGATTATATGCAGAGAGTCAATTCAATTCAATTGCATTCCATTCCAGGAATAATAACACTTAGGTTAAAAATAATTAAGTAATTTCAAAAATGTAGGTTTATAAACACTTAACAGCTTGAGAAAATGCACTAACAGCTTGAGAAATTGAACTAACAGCTCGAAACTTGCAAAAACGTAATTTTTCTATTTAACTCAATTAAGTAATAAAACTTAGGTTAAAACTAATCAGGTAATGTCATGAACCTAGGTTATATACAAAGAGTCATTCAATTCAAATGCATTCCATTCCATGAATAATAAAACTTAGGTTAAAATTAATCAGGTAATTTCATGAACCTAGGTTATATATACAGAGAGTCAATTCAATTCAATTGCATTCCATTCCATGAATAATAAAACTAGGTTAAAATTAATCAGGTAATTTCATGAACCTAGGTTATATGCAGAGAGTCAATTCAATTCAATTGCATTCCATTTCATGAATAATAAAACTTAGGTTAAAATTAATCACGCAATTTCATGAACCTAGGTTATATACAGATATTCAATTCAATTCAATTGCATTCCACTTCATGAATAATAAAACTTATGTTAAAATTAATCAGGTAATTTCATGAACCTAGGTTATATACAGAGAGTCAATCATAATAAAACTTAGGTTAAAATTAATCAGGTAATATCATGAACCTAGGTTATATATAGAGTGTCAATTCAATTCAATTCAATTGCATTCCATTACATGAATAATAAAACTTAGGTTAAAATTAATCAGGTAATTTCGTAAACCTAGGTTATATACAGATAATCAATTCAATTCAATTCCATTTCATTCCGTGAATAATAAATCTTATGTTAAAATTAATCAGGTAATTTCATGAACCTAGGTTATATAGAGAGAGTCAATTAAATTCAAATGCATTCCATTCCATGAATAATAAAACTTAGGTTAAAATTAATCAGGTAATTTCATGAACCTAGGTTATATATACAGAGAGTCAATTCAATTCAATTGCATTCCATTCCATTTATAAGAAAACTTATGTTAAAATTAATTAGGTAATATCATGAACCTAGGTTATATATAAAGTGTCAATTCAATTCAATTGCATTCCATTACATGAATAATAAAACTTAGGTTAAAATTAATTAGGTAATTTCGTAAACCTAGGTTATATACAGATAATCAATTCAATTCAATTGCATTTCATTATGTGATTAATAAATCTTATGTTAAAATTAATCGGGTAATTTCATCAACCTAGGTTATATACAGAGAGTCAATTAAATTCAAATGCATTCCATTCCATGAATAATAAAATTTAGGTTAAAATTAATCAGGTAATTTCATGAACCTAGGTTATATATACAGAGAGCCAATTCAATTCAATTGCATTCCATTCCATTAATAAGAAAACTTATGTTAAAATTAAACAGGTAATTTCATGAACCTAGATTATATGCAGAGAGTCAATTCAATTCAATTGCATTCCATTCCAGGAATAATAAAACTTAGGTTAAAAATAATTAAGTAATTTCATAAATGTAGGTTTATAAACACTTAACAGCTTGAGAAAATGCACTAACAGCTTGAGAAATTGAACTAACAGCTCGAAACTTGCAAAAACGTAATTTTTCTATTTAACTCAATTAAGTAATAAAACTTAGGTTAAAATTAATCAGGTAATGTCATGAACCTAGGTTATATACAAAGAGTCATTCAATTCAAATGCATTCCATTCCATGAATAATAAAACTTAGGGTAAAATTAATCAGGTAATTTCATGAACCTAGGTTATATATACAGAGAGTCAATTCAATTCAATTGCATTCCATTCCATGAATAATAAAACTAGGTTAAAATTAATCAGGTAATTTCATGAACCTAGGTTATATGCAGAGAGTCAATTCAATTCAATTGCATTCCATTTCATGAATAATAAAACTTAGGTTAAAATTAATCACGCAATTTCATGAACCTAGGTTATATACAGATATTCAATTCAATTCAATTGCATTCCACTTCATGAATAATAAAACTTATGTTAAAATTAATCAGGTAATTTCATGAACCTAGGTTATATACAGAGAGTCAATCATAATAAAACTTAGGTTAAAATTAATCAGGTAATATCATGAACCTAGGTTATATATAGAGTGTCAATTCAATTCAATTGCATTCCATTACATGAATAATAAAACTTAGGTTAAAATTAATCAGGTAATTTCGTAAACCTAGGTTATATACAGATAATCAATTCAATTCAATTCCATTTCATTCCGTGAATAATAAATCTTATGTTAAAATTAATCAGGTAATTTCATGAACCTAGGTTATATACAGAGAGTCAATTAAATTCAAATGCGTTCCATTCCATGAATAATAAAACTTAGGTTAAAATTAATCAGGTAATTTCATGAACCTAGGTTATATATACAGAGAGTCAATTCAATTCAATTGCATTCAATTCCATTAATAAGAAAACTTATGTTAAAATTAATCAGGTAATATCATGAACCTAGGTTATATATAAAGTGTCAATTCAATTCAATTGCATTCCATTACATGAATAATAAAACTTAGGTTAAAATTAATCAGGTAATTTCGTAAACCTAGGTTATATACTAATAATCAATTCAATTCAATTGCATTTCATTATGTGATAAATAAATCTTATGTTAAAATTAATCAGGTAATTTCATCAACCTAGGTTATATACAGAGAGTCAATTAAATTCAAATGCATTCCATTCCATGAATAATAAAACTTAGGTTAAAATTAATCAGGTAATTTCATGAACCTAGGTTATATATACAGAGAGCCAATTCAATTCAATTGCATTCCATTCCATTAATAAGAAAACTTATGTTAAAATTAATCAGGTAATTTCATGAACCTAGATTATATGCAGAGAGTCAATTCAATTCAATTGCATTCCATTCCAGGAATAATAAAACTTAGGTTAAAAGGAATTAAGTAATTTCATAAACGTAGGTTTATAAACACTTAACAGCTTGAGAAAATGCACTAACAGCTTGAGAAATTGAACTAACAGCTCGAAACTTGCAAAAACATAATTTTTCTATTTAACTCAATTAAGTAATAAAACTTAGGTTAAAATTAATCAGGTAATGTCATGAACCTAGGTTATATACAAAGAGTCATTCAATTCAAATGCATTCCATTCCATGAATAATAAAACTTAGGTTAAAATTAATCAGGTAATTTCATGAAACTAGGTTATATATACACAGAGTCAATTCAATTCAATTGCATTCCATTCCATGAATAATAAAACCTAGGTTAAAATTAATCAGGTAATTTCATGAACCTAGGTTATATGCAGAGAGTCAATTCAATTCAATTGCATTCCATTCCATGAATAATAAAACTTAGGTTAAAATTAATCACGCAATTTCATGAACCTAGGTTATATCCAGATATTGAATTCAATTCAATTGCATTCCATTATATGAATAATAAAACTTAGGTAAAAAATAATCAGGTAAATTCATGAACGTAGGTTATAAATTAATAGACAGCCAATTCAATTATATTGCATTCCATTCAATGAATAATAAAACTTAGGTTAAAATTAATTAGGTAATTTCATGAATCTAGGTTATACACAGATAATCAATTCAATTCAATTGCATTGCATTCCATGAATAATAAAACTTATGTTAAAATTAAATTCAATTGCATTCCATTCCATGAATAATAAAACTTAGGTTAAAATTATTTAAGTAATTTCATGAACGTAGTTTTGTAAACACTTAACAGCTTGAGAAAATGCAATAACAGTTTGAGAAATTGAACTAACTGCTCGAAACTTGCAAAAACATAATTTTTCTAATTAACTCAATTAAATAATAATACTTAGGTTAAAATTTATCAAGTAATTTCATGAACTTAGGTTATATACAGATATTCTATTCAATTCAGTTGCATTCCATTCCATGAATAATAAAACTTAGGTTAAAATTAATCATGTAATTTCAAGAACCTAGGTTATATACAGATATTGAATTCAATTCAATTGAATTCCATTCCATGAATAATAAAACTTAGGTTAAAATTAATCAGGTAATTTCATGAACGTAGGTTATAAATTAACAGACAGTCAATTGAATTCAATTACATTCCATTCCATGAATAATAAAACTTAGGTTAAAATTAATCAGGTAATTTTATAAATCTACGTTATATACAGATATTCAATTCATTTCCATTAATCAATGGAATTAGACGAATAATAAAATAAAACTTAGGTTGAAATTAATCAAGTAATTTCATAAACTTAGGTTATATATACAGATAATCAATTCATTTCCATTAATCCATGAAATTACATGAATAATAAAATAAAACTTAGGTTGAAATTAGTCAAGTAATTTCATAAACCTAGGTTATATACAAATAATCAATTCTTTTCCATTAATCCATGAAATTACATGAATAATAAAATAAAACTTAGGTTGAAATTAATCAAGTAAATTTATAAACTTAACTACTTGAGAAAATGCACCAACAGCTGACAAAAATACCCTAACTTATACAACAACATGTATTTAATTTTTAGGGGCATGTATGTCGTTTCCGTAGTAATATGAAAATGGCGGCATGTAATGTCCACGCGCATACGACCATCACCCTTTTCCTATTCAATTGCATTACATTCTATGAATAATAAAACTTAGTTTAAAATTAATCAGGTAATTTCATGAACCTAGGTTATATATACAAATAATAAATTCAATCCAATTGCATTCCATTCCATGAATAATAAAACTTAGGTTGAAACTAATCAGGTAATTCATGAACCTAGGTTATATACAGAGAGTCAATTCAATTCAATTGCATTCCATTCCATGAATAACAAAACTTAGGTTAAAATTAATCAAGGAATTTCATGAACGTAGGTTTATAACACACTTAACAGCTTGAGAAAATGCACTAACAGCTTAAGAAATTGAAGTAACAGCTCGAAACTTGCAAAAACATAATTTTTCTATTTAACTCAATTAAATAATAAAAATTAGGTATAAATTAATCAGGTAATTTCATGAAGCTAGGTTATATACAAATATTCAATTCAATTCAATTGCATTCCACTCCATGAAGAATAAAACTTATGTTAAAATTAATCAGGTAATTTCATGAACCTAGGTTATATACAGAGAGTCAATCATAATAAAACTTAGGTTAAAATTAATCAGGTAATTTCATGAACCTAGGTTATATATAGAGTGTCAATTCAATTCAATTGCATTCCATTACATGAATAATAAAACCTAGGTTTAAAATTAATCAGGTAATTTCGTAAACCTAGGTTATATACAGAGAGTCAATTAAATTCAAATGCATTCCATTCCATGAATAATAAAACTTAGGTTAAAATTAATCAGGTAATTTCATGAACCTAGGTTATATATACAGAGAGTCAATTCAATTCAATTGCATTCCATTCCATTAATAAGAAAACTTATGTTAAAATTAATAAGGTAATATCCTGAACCTAGGTTATATATAAAGTGTCAATTCAATTCAATTGCATTCCATTACATGAATAATAAAACTTAGGTGATAAATAATCAGGTAATTTCGTAAACCTAGGTTATATACAGATAATCAATTCAATTCAATTGCATTTCATTATGTGATAAATAAATCTTATGTTAAAATTAATCAGGTAATTTCATCAACCTAGGTTATATACAGAGAGTCAATTAAATTCAAATGCATTCCATTCCATGACTAATAAAACTTAGGTTAAAATTAATCAGGTAATTTCATGAACCTAGGTTATATATACAGAGAGCCAATTCAATTCAATTGCATTCCATTCCATTAATAAGAAAACTTATGTTAAAATTAATCAGGTAATTTCATGAACCTAGATTATATGCAGAGAGTCAATTCAATTCAATTGCATTCCATTCCAGGAATAATAAAACTTAGGTTAAAATTAATTAAGTAATTTCATAAACGTAGGTTTATAAACACTTAACAGCTTGAGAAAATGCACTAACAGTTTGAGAAATTGAACTAACAGCTCGAAACTTGCAAAAACATAATTTTTCTATTTAACTCAATTAAGTAATAAAACTTAGGTTAAAATTAATCAGGTAATGTCATGAACCTAGGTTATATACAAAGAGTCATTCAATTCAAATGAATTCCATTCCATGAGTAATAAAACTTAGGTTAAAATTAATCAGGTAATTTCATGAACCTAGGTTATATATATAGAGAGTCACTTCAATTCAATTGCATTCCATTCCGTGAATAATAAAACCTAGGTTAAAATTAATCAGGTAATTTCATGAACCTAGGTTATATGCAGAGAGTCAATTCAATTCAATTGCATTCCATTCCATGAATAATAAAACTTAGGTTAAAATTAATCACGCAATTTCATGAACCTAGGTTATATCCAGATATTGAATTCAATTCAATTGCATTCCATTATATGAATAATAAAACTTAGGTAAAAAATAATCAGGTAAATTCATGGACGTAGGTTATAAATTAACAGACAGCCAATTCAATTATATTGCATTCCATTCAATGAATAATAAAACTTAGGTTAAAATTAATTAGGTAATTTCATGAATCTAGGTTATATACAGATAATCAATTCAATTCAATTGCATTGCATTCCATGAATAATAAAACTTATGTTAAAATTAATCAGGTAATTTCATAAACCTAGGTTATATACAGAGAGTCAATTCAATTCAATTGCATTCCATTCCATAAATAATAAAACTTAGGTTAAAATTATTTAAGTAATTTCATGAACGTAGTTTTGTAAATACTTAACAGCTTGAGAAAATGCAATAACAGTTTGAGAAATTGAACTAACTGCTCGAAACTTGCAAAAACATAATTTTTCTAATTAACTCAATTAAATAATAATACTTAGGTTAAAATTTATCAAGTAATTTCATGAACCTAAGTTATATACAGATATTCTATTCAATTCAGTTGCATTCCATTCCATGAATAATAAAACTTAGGTTAAAATTAATCATGTAATTTCAAGAACCTAAGTTATATAAAGATATTGAATTCAATTCAATTGAATTCCATTCCATGAAAAATAAAACTTAGGTTAAAATTAATCAGGTAATTTCATGAACGTAGGTTATAAATTAACAGACAGTCAATTGAATTCAATTACATTCCATTCCATGAATAATAAAACTTAAGTTAAAATTAATCAGGTAATTTTATAAACCTACGTTATATACAGATAATCAATTCATTTCCATTAATCAATGGAATTAGACGAATAATAAAATAAAACTTAGGTTGAAATTAATCAAGTAATTTCATAAACTTAGGTTATATATACAGATAATCAATTCATTTCCATTAATCCATGAAATTAAATGAATAATAAAATAAAACTTAGGTTGAAATTAATCAAGTAATTTCATAAACCTAGGTTATATACAAATAATCAATTCTTTTCCATTAATCCATGAAATTACATGAATAATAAAATAAAACTTAGGTTGAAATTAATCAAGTAAATTTATAAACTTAACTACTTGAGAAAATGCACCAACAGCTGACAAAAATACCCTAACTTATACAACAACATGTATTTAATTTTTAGGGGCATGTATGTCGTTTCAGTAGAAATATGAAAATGGCGGCATGTAATGTCCACGCGCATACGACCATCACCCTTTTCCTATTCAATTGCATTACATTCTATGAATAATAAAACTTAGTTTAAAATTAATCAGGTAATTTCATGAACCTAGGTTATATATACAGATAATAAATTCAATTCAATTGCATTCCATTCCATGAATAATAAAACTTAGGTTAAAACTAATCAGGTAATTCATGAACCTAGGTTATATATACAGAGAGTCAATTCAATTCAATTGCATTTCATTCCATGAATAACAAACCTTAGGTTAAAATTAATCAAGTAATTTCATGAACGTAGGTTTATAACACACTTAACAGCTTGAGAAAATGCACTAACAGCTTAAGAAATTGAAGTAACAGCTCGAAACTTGCAAAAACATAATTTTTCTATTTAACTCAATTAAATAATAAAAATTAGGTATAAATTAATCAGCTAATTTCATGAAGTTAGGTTATATACAAATATTCAATTCAATTCAATTGCATTCCACTCCATGAATAATAAAACTTATGTTAAAATTAATCAGGTAATTTCATGAACCTAGGTTATATGCAGAGAGTCAATCATAATAAAACTTAGGTTAAAATTAATCAGGTAATTTCTTGAACCTAAGTTATATATAGAGTGTCAATTCAATTCAATTGCATTCCATTCCATGAATAATAAAACATAGGTTAAAATTAATCAGGTAATATCATGAACCTAGGTTATATATAGAGTGTCAATTCAATTCAATTGCATTCCATTACATGAATAATAAAACTTAGGTTAAAATTAATCAGGTAATTTCGTAAACCTAGGTTATATACAGATAATCAATTCAATTCAATTGCATTTCATTCCGTGAATAATAAATCTTATGTTAAAATTAATCAGGTAATTTCATGAACCTAGGTTATATACAGAGAGTCAATTCAATTCAATTGCATTCCATTCCATGAATAATAAAACTTAGGTTATAATTAATTAAGTAATTTCATGAACGTAGGTTTATAATCACTTAACAGCTTGAGAATATGCACTAACAGCTTGAGAAATTGAACTAACAGCTCGAAACTTGCAAAAACATTTTCTAATTAACTCAATTAAATGATAAAACTTAGGTTAAAATTTATCAGGTAATTTCATGAACCTAGGTTATATAAAGATATTCTATTCAATTATATTGCATTCCATTCCATGAATAATAAAACTTAGGTTTAAAATAATCAGGTAATGTCATGAACCTAGGTTATATACAGAGAGTCATTCAATTCAAATGCATTTCATTCCATGAATAATAAAACTTAGGTTAAAATTAATCAGGTAATTTCATGAACCTAGGTTATATATACAGAGAGTCAATTCAATTCAATGTAATTCCATTCCATGAATAATAAAACCTAGGTTAAAATTAATCAGGTAATTTCATGAACCTAGGTTATATGCAGAGAGTCAATTCAATTCAATTGCATTCCATTCCATGAATAATAAAACTTAGGTTAAATTTAATCACGCAATTTCATGAACCTAGGTTATATCCAGATATTGAATTCAATTCAATTGCATTCCATTATATGAATAATAAAACTTAGGTAAAAAATAATCAGGTAAATTCATGAACGTAGGTTATAAATTAACAGACAGCCAATTCAATTCAATTGGATTCCATTCAATGAATAATAAAACATAGGTTAAAATTCATTAGGTAATTTCATGAATCTAGGTTATATACAGATAATCAATTCAATTCAATTGCATTCCACTCCATGAATAATAAAACTTATGTTAAAATTAATCAGGTAATTTCATGAACCTAGGTTATATACAGAGAGTCAATCATAATAAAACTTAGGTTAAAATTAATCAGGTAATTTCATGAACCTAGGTTATATATAGAGTGTCAATTCAATTCAATTGCATTCCATTCCATGAATAATAAAACATAGGTTAAAATTTATCAGGTAATTTCATAAACCTAGGTTATATACAGATATTCTATTCAATTCAGTTGCATTCTATTCCATGAATAATAAAACTTAGGTTAAAATTAATCATGTAATTTCATGAACCTTGGTTATATACAGATATTGAATTCAATTCAATTGCATTCCATTCCATGAATAATAAAACTTAGGTTAAAATTAATCAGGTAATTTCATGAACGTAGGTTATAAATTAACAGACAGTCAATTGAATTCAATTACATTCCATTCCATGAATAATAAAACTTAGGTTAAAATTAATCAGGTAATTTTATAAATCTACATTATATACAGATAATCAATTCATTTCCATTAATCCATGAAATTAGACGAATAATAAAATAAAACTTAGGTTGAAATTAATCAAGTAATTTCATAAACTTAGGTTATATATACAGATAATCAATTCTTTTCCATTAATCCATGAAATTACATGAATAATAAAATAAAACTTAGGTTGAAATTAATCAAGTAAATTTATAAACTTAACTACTTGAGAAAATGCAATAACAGCTGACAAAAATACCCTAACTAATACAACAACATGTATTTTATTTTTAGGGGCATTTATGTCGTTTCAGTAGAATATGAAAATGGTGGCATGTAATGACCACGCGCATACGACCATCACCCTTTTCCTATTCTATTGCATTACATTCTATGAATAATAAAACTTAGTTTAAAATTAATCAGGTAATTTCATGGACCTAGGTTATATATACAGATAATAAATTCAATTCAATTGCATTCTATTCCATGAATAATAAAACTTAGGTTAAAACTAATCAGATAATTCATGAACCTAGGTTATATATACATAGAGTCAATTCAATTCAATTGCATTCCATTCTTTGAATAATAAAACTAAGGTTAAAATTAATAAAGTAATTTCATGAACGTAGGTTTATAAAACACTTAACAGCTTGAGAAAATGTACTAACAGCTTGAGAAATTGAACTAACAGCTCGAAACTTGCAAAAACATAATTTTTCTATATAACTCAATTAAATAATAAAACTTAGGTTAAAATTAATCAGCTAATTTCATGAAGCTAGGTTATATATAGATATTCAATTCAATTGCATTCCACTTCATGAATAATAAAACATATGTTAAAATTAATCAGGTAATTTCATGAACCTAGGTTATATACAGAGAGTCAATCATAATAAAACTTAGGTTAAAATTAATCAGGTAATATCATGAACCTAGGTTATATATAGAGTGTCAATTCAATTCAATTGCATTCCATTACATGAATAATAAAACTTAGGTTAAAATTAATCAGGTAATTTCGTAAACCTAGGTTATATAGAGATAATCAATTCAATTCAATTGCATTTCATTCCGTGAATAATAAATCTTATGTTAAAATTAATCAGGTAATTTCATGGACCTAGGTTATATACAGAGAGTCAATTAAATTCAAATGCATTCCATTCCATGAATAATAAAGCTTAGGTTAAAATTAATCAGGTAATTTCATGAACGTAGGTTATAAATTAACAGACTGTCAATTGAATTCAATTACATTCCATTCCATGAATTATAAAACTTAGGTTAAAATTAATCAAGTAATTTCATAAACTTAGGTTATATATACTAAAAATCAATTCATTTCCATTAATCCATGAAATTACATGAATAATAAAATAAAACTTAGGTTGAAATTAATCAAGTAATTTCATAAACCTAGGTTATATACAAATAATCAATTCTTTTCCATTAATCCATGAAATTACATGAATAATAAAATAAAAGTTAAGTTGAAATTAATCAAGTAAATTTATAAACTTAACAACTTGAGAAAATGCACCAACAGCCGACAAAAATACCCTAACTAATACAACAACATGTATTTAATTTTTAGGGGCATGTATGTCGTTTCAGTAGAAATATGAAAATGGTGGCATGTAATGTCCACGCGCATACGTCCATCACCCTTTTCCTATTCAATTGCATTACATTCTATGAATAATAAAACTTAGTTTAAAATTAATCAGGTAATTTCATGAACCTAGGTTATATATACAGATAATAAATTCAATTCAATTGCATTCCATTCCATGAATAATAAAACTTAGGTTGAAACTAATCAGGTAATTCATGAACCTAGGTTATATATAGAGAGTCAATTCAATTCAATTGCATTCCATTCCATGAATAACAAAACTTAGGTTAAAATTAATCAAGGAATTTCATGAACGTAGGTTTATAACACACTTAACAGCTTGAGAAAATGCACTAACAGCTTAAGAAATTGAAGTAACAGCTCGAAACTTGCAAAAACATAATTTTTCTATTTAACTCAATTAAATAATAAAACTTAGGTATAAATTAATCAGCTAATTTCATGAAGCTAGGTTATATACAAATAATTAATACAATTTAATTGCATTCCACTCCATGAATAATAAAACTTATGTTAAAATTAATCAGGTAATTTCATGAACCTAGGTTATATATAGAGAGTCAATCATAATAAAACTTAGGTTAAAATTAATTAGGTAATTTCATGAACCTAGGTTATATATAGAGTGTCAATTCAATTCAATTGCATTCCATTCCATGAATAATAAAACATAGGTTAAATATTATCAGGTAATTTCATGAACCTAGGTTATATACAGATATTCTATTCAATTCAGTTGCATTCCATTCCATGAATAATAAAACTTAGGTTAAAATTAATCAGGTAATGTCATGAACCTAGGATATATACACAGAGTCATTCAATTCAAATGCATTCCATTCCGTGAATAATAAAACTCAGGTTAAAGTTAATCAGGTAATTTCATGAACCTAGGTTATATATACAGAGAGTCAATTCAATTCAATTGCATTCCATTCCATTAATAATAAAACCTAGGTTAAAATTAATCAGGTAATTTCATGAACCTAGGTTATATGCAGAGAGTCGATTCAATTCAATTGCATTCCATTCCATGAATAATAAAACTTAGGTTAAAATTAATCACGCAATTTCATGAACCTAGGTTATATCCAGATATTGAATTCAATTCAATTGCATTCCATTATATGAATAATAAAACTTAGGTAAAAAATAATCAGGTAAATTCATGAACGTAGGTTATAAATTAACAGACAGCCAATTCAATTCAATTGCATTCCATTCAATGAATAATAAAACTTAGGTTAAAATTAATTAGGTAATTTCATGAATCTAGGTTATATATAATCAATTCAATTCAATTGCATTGCATTCCATGAATAATAAAACTTATGTTAAAATTAATTAGGTAATTTCATAAACCTATGTTATATATAGAGAGTCAATTCAATTCAATTGCATTCCATTTCATTAATAATAAAACTTAGGTTAAAATTATTTAAGTAATTTCATGAACGTAGTTTTGTAAACACTTAACAGCTTGAGAAAATGCAATAACAGTTTGAGAAATTGAACCAACTGCTTGAAACTTGCAAAAACATAATTTTTCTAATTAACTCAATTAAACAATAATACTTAGGTTAAAATTTATCAGGTAATTTCATGAACCTAGGTTATATGCAGAGAGTCGATTCAATTCAGTTGCATTCCATTCCATGAATAATAAAACTTAGGTTAAAATTAATCATGTAATTTCAAGAACCTAGGTTATATACAGATATTGAATTCAATTCAATTGAATTCCATTCCATGAATAATAAAACTTAGGTTAAAATTAATCAGGTAATTTCATGAACGTAGGTTATAAATTAACAGACAGTCAATTGAATTCAATTACATTCCATTCCATGAATAATAAAACTTAGGTTAAAATTAATTAGGTAATTTCATGAACCTAGGTTATATGCAGAGAGTCAATTCAATTCAATTGCATTCCATTCCATGAATAATAAAACTTAGGTTAAAATTAATCACGCAATTTCATGAACCTAGGTTATATCCAGATATTGATTTCAATTCAATTGCATTCCATTATATGAATAATAAAACATAGGTAAAAAATAATCAGGTAAATTCATGAACGTAGGTTATAAATTAACAGACAGCCAATTCAATTCAATTGCATTCCATTCAATGATAATAAAACTTAGGTTAAAATTAATTAGGTAATTTCATGAATCTAGGTTATATACAGATAATCAATTCAATTCAATTGCATTGCATTTCATGAATAATAAAACTTATGTTAAAATTTATCATGTAATTTCATAAACCTAGGTTATATATAGAGAGTCAATTCAATTCAATTGAATTCCATTCCATGAATAATAAAACTTAGGTTGAAATTAATCAAGTAATTTCATAAACTTAGGTTATATATATAGATAATCAATTCATTTCCATTAATCCATGAAATTACATGAATAATAAAATAAAACTTAGGTTGAAATTAATCAAATAATTTCATAAACCTAGGTTATATACAAATAATCAATTCTTTTCCATTAATCCATGAAATTACATGAATAATAAAATAAAACTTAGGTTGAAATTAATCAAGTAAATTTATAATCTTAACTACTTGAGAAAATGCACCAACAGCTAACAAAAATACCCCAACTAATACAACAACATGAATTTAATTTTTAGGGGCATGTATGTCGTTTCAGTAGAAATATGAAAATGGCGGCATGTAATGTCCACGCGCATACGACCATCACCCTTTTCCTATTCAATTGCATTACATTCTATGAATAATAAAACTTAGTTTAAAATTAATCAGGTAATTTCATGAACCTAGGTTATATATACAGATAATAAATTCAATTCAATTGCATTCCATTCCATGAATAATAAAACTTAGGTTAAAACTAATCAGGTAATTCATGAACCTAGGTTATATATACAGAGAGTCAATTCAATTCAATTGCATTCCATTCCATGAATAACAAAACTTAGGTTAAAATTAATCAAGTAATTTCATGAACGTTGGTTTATAACACACTTAACAGCTTGAGAAAATGCATTAACAGCTTAAGAAATTTAAGTAACAGCTCGAAACTTGCAAAAACATAATTTTTCTATTTAACTCAATTAAATAATAAAACTTAGGTTAAAATTAATCCGCTAATTTCATGAAGCTAGGTTATATACAGATATTCAATTCAATTCAATTGCATTCCACTCCATGAATAATAAAACTTATGTTAAAATTAATCAGGTAATTTCATGAACCTAGGTTATATACAGAGAGTCAATCATAATAAAACTTAGGTTAAAATTAATCAAGTAATTTCATGAACCTAGGTTATATATAGAGTGTCAATTCAATTCAATTGCATTCCATTCCATGAATAATAAAACATAGGTTAAAATTTATCAGGTAATTTCATGAACCTAGGTTATATACAGATATTCTATTCAATTCAGTTGCATTCCATTCCATGAATAACAAAACTTAGGTTAAAATTAATCATGTAATTTCATGAAACTAGGTTATATACAGATATTGAATTCAATTCAATTGGATTCCATTCCATGGATAATAAAACTTAGGTTAAAATTAATCATGTAATTTCATGAACGTAGGTTATAAATTAACAGACAGTCAATTGAATTCAATTACATTCCATTCCATGAATAACAAAACTTAGGTTAAAATTAATCATGTAATTTCATGAACCTAGGTTATATACAGATATTGAATTCAATTCAATTGGATTCCATTCCATGGATAATAAAACTTAGGTTAAAATTAATCAGGTAATTTCATGAACGTAGGTTATAAATTAACAGACAGTCAATTGCATTCCATTCCATTAATAATAAAACCTAGGTTAAAATTAATCAGGTAATTTCATGAACCTAGGTTATAGGCAGAGAGTCGATTCAATTCAATTGCATTCCATTCCATGAATAATAAAACTTAGGTTAAAATTAATCACGAATTTCATGAACCTAGGTTATATCCAGATATTGAATTCAATTCAATTGCATTCCATTATATGAATAATAAAACTTAGGTAAAAAATAATCAGGTAAATTCATGAACGTAGGTTATAAATTAACAGACAGCCAATTCAATTCAATTGCATTCCATTCAATGAATAATAAAACTTAGGTTAAAATTAATTAGGTAATTTCATGAATCTAGGTTATATATGAACAATTCAATTCAATTGTATTGCATTCCATGAATAATAAAACTTATGTTAAAATTAATTAGGTAATTTCATAAACCTAGGTTATATACAGAGAGTCAATTCAATTCAATTGCATTCCATTCCATTAATAATAAAACTTAGGTTAAAATTATTTAAGTAATTTCATGAACGTAGTTTTGTAAACACTTAACAGCTTGAGAAAATGCAATAACAGTTTGAGAAATTGAACTAACTGCTTGAAACTTGCAAAAACATAATTTTTCTAATTAACTCAATTAAACAATAATACTTAAGTTAAAATTTATCAGGTAATTTCATGAACCTAGGTTATATACAGATATTCTATTCAATTCAGTTGCATTCCATTCCATGAATAATAAAACTTAGGTTAAAATTAATCATGTAATTTCAAGAACCTAGGTTATATACAGATATTGAATTCAATTCAATTGAATTCCATTCCATGAATAATAAAACTTAGGTTAAAATTAATCAGGTAATTTCATGAACGTAGGTTATAAATTAACAGACAGTCAATTGAATTCAATTACATTCCATTCCATGAATAATAAAACTTAGGTTAAAATTAATTAGGTAATTTCATGAACCTAGGTTATATGCAGAGAGTCAATTCAATTCAATTGCATTCCATTCCATGAATAATAAAACTTAGGTTAAAATTAATCACGCAATTTCATGAACCTAGGTTATATCCAGATTTTGATTTCAATTCAATTGCATTCCATTATATGAATAATAAAACATAGGTAAAAAATAATCAGGTAAATTCATGAACGCAGGGTTATAAATTAACAGACAGCCAATTCAATTCAATTGCATTCCATTCAATGATAATAAAACTTAGGTTAAAATTAATTAGGTAATTTCATGAATCTAGGTTATATACAGATAATCAATTCAATTCAATTGCATTGCATTCCATGAATAATAAAACTTATGTTAAAATTAATTAGGTAATTTCATAAACCTAGGTTATATACAGAGAGTCAATTCAATTCAATTGCATTCCATTCCATGAATAATAAAACTTAGGTTGAAATTAATCAAGTAATTTCATAAACTTAGGTTATATATATAGATAATCAATTCATTTCCATTAATCCATGAAATTACATGAATAATAAAATAAAACTTAGGTTGAAATTAATCAAGTAATTTCATAAACCTAGGTTATATACAAATAATCAATTCTTTTCCATTAATCCATGAAATTACATGAATAATAAAATAACTTAGGTTGAAATTAATCAAGTAAATTTATAATCTTAACTACTTGAGAAAATGCACCAACAGCTAACAAAAATACCCCAACTAATACAACAACATGTATTTAATTTTTAGGGGCATGTATGTCGTTTCAGTAGAAATATGAAAATGGCGGCATGTAATGTCCACGCGCATACGACCATCACCCTTTTCCTATTCAATTGCATTACATTCTATGAATAATAAAACTTAGTTTAAAATTAATCAGGTAATTTCATGAACCTAGGTTATATATACAGATAATAAATTCAATTCAATCGCATTCCATTCCATGAATAATAAAACTTAGGTTAAAACTAATCAGGTAATTCATGAACCTAGGTTATATATACAAGGAGTCAATTAAATTCAATTGCATTCCATTCCATGAATAACAAAACTTAGGTTAAAATTAATCAAGTAATTTCATGAACGTAGGTTTATAACACACTTAACAGCTTGAGAAAATGCACTAACAACTTAAGAAATTTAAGTAACAGCTCGAAACTTGCAAAAACATATTTTTTCTATTTAACTCAATTAAATAATAAAACTTAGGTTAAAATTAATCCGCTAATTTCATGAAGCTAGGTTATATACAGATATTCAATTCAATTCAATTGCATTCCACTTCATGAATAATAAAACTTACGTTAAAATTAATCAGGTAATTTCATGAACCTAGGTTATATACAAAGAGTCAATCATAATAAAAGTTAGGTTAAAATTAATTAGATAATAACATGAACCTAGGTTATATATAGAGTGTCAATTCAATTAAATTGCATTCCATTACATGAATAATAAAACTTAGGTTAAAATTAATCAGGTAATTTCATAAACCTAGGTTATATACAGAGAGTCAATTCAATTCAATTGCATTCCATTCCATTAATAATAAAACTTAGGTTAAAATTATTTAAGCAATTTCATGAACGTAGTTTTGTAAACACTTAACAGCTTGAGAAAATGCAATAACAGTTTGAGAAATTGAACTAACTGCTTGAAACTTGCAAAAACATAATTTTTCTAATTAACTCAATTAAACAATAATACTTAGGTTAAAATTTATCAGGTAATTTCATGAACCTAGGTTATATACAGATATTCTATTCAATTCAGTTGCATTCCATTCCATGAATAATAAAACTTAGGTTAAAATTAATCATGTAATTTCAAGAACCTAGGTTATATACAGATATTGAATTCAATTCAATTGAATTCCATTCCATGAATAATAAAACTTAGGTTAAAATTAATCAGGTAATTTCATGAACGTAGGTTATAAATTAACAGACAGTCAATTGAATTCAATTACATTCCATTCCATGAATAATAAAACTTAGGTTAAAATTAATTAGGTAATTTCATGAACCTAGGTTATATGCAGAGAGTCAATTCAATTCAATTGCATTCCATTCCATTAATAATAAAACTTAGGTTAAAATTAATCACGCAATTTCATGAACCTAGGTTATATCCAGATATTGATTTCAATTCAATTGCATTCCATTATATGAATAATAAAACATAGGTAAAAAATAATCAGGTAAATTCATGAACGTAGGTTATAAATTAACAGACAGCCAATTCAATTCAATTGCATTCCATTCAATGAATAATAAAACTTAGGTTAAAATTAATTAGGTAATTTCATGAATCTAGGTTATATACAGATAATCAATTCAATTCAATTGCATTGCATTCCATGAATAATAAAACTTATGTTAAAATTAATTAGGTAATTTCATAAACCTAGGTTATATACAGAGAGTCAATTCAATTCAATTGCATTCCATTCCATGAATAATAAAACTTAGGTTGAAATTAATCAAGTAATTTCATAAACTTAGGTTATATATATAGATAATCAATTCATTTCCATTAATCCATGAAATTACATGAATAATAAAATAAAACTTAGGTTGAAATTAATCAAGTAATTTCATAAACCTAGGTTATATACAAATAATCAATTCTTTTCCATTAATCCATGAAATTACATGAATAATAAAATAACTTAGGTTGAAATTAATCAAGTAAATTTATAATCTTAACTACTTGAGAAAATGCACCAACAGCTAACAAAAATACCCCAACTAATACAACAACATGTATTTAATTTTTAGGGGCATGTATGTCGTTTCAGTAGAAATATGAAAATGGCGGCATGTAATGTCCACGCGCATACGACCATCACCCTTTTCCTATTCAATTGCATTACATTCTATGAATAATAAAACTTAGTTTAAAATTAATCAGGTAATTTCATGAACCTAGGTTATATATACAGATAATAAATTCAATTCAATCGCATTCCATTCCATGAATAATAAAACTTAGGTTAAAACTAATCAGGTAATTCATGAACCTAGGTTATATATACAAGGAGTCAATTCAATTCAATTGCATTCCATTCCATGAATAACAAAACTTAGGTTAAAATTAATCAAGTAATTTCATAAACGTAGGTTTATAACACACTTAACAGCTTGAGAAAATGCACTAACAACTTAAGAAATTTAAGTAACAGCTCGAAATTTGCAAAAACATATTTTTTCTATTTAACTCAATTAAATAATAAAACTTAGGTTAAAATTAATCCGCTAATTTCATGAAGCTAGGTTATATACAGATATTCAATTCAATTCAATTGCATTCCACTTCATGAATAATAAAACTTACGTTAAAATTAATCAGGTAATTTCATGAACCTAGGTTCTATACAAAGAGTCAATCATAATAAAAGTTAGGTTAAAATTAATCAGGTAATAACATGAACCTAGGTTATATATAGAGTGTCAATTCAATTCAATTGCATTCCATTACATGAATAATAAAACTTAGGTTAAAATAAATCAGGTAATTTCGTAAACCTAGGTTATATACTGATAATCAATTCAATTCAATTGCATTTCATTCCGTGAATAATAAATCTTATGTTAAAATTAATCAGGTAATGTCATGAACCTAGGTTATATACAGAGAGTCATTCAATTCAAATGCATTCCATTCCATGAATAATAAAACTTAGGTTAAAACTAATCAGGTAATTCATGAACCTAGGTTATATATACAAGGAGTCAATTCAATTCAATTGCATTCCATTCCATGAATAACAAAACTTAGGTTAAAATTAATCAAGTAATTTCATGAACGTAGGTTTATAACACACTTAACAGCTTGAGAAAATGCACTAACAACTTAAGAAATTTAAGTAACAGCTCGAAACTTGCAAAAACATATTTTTTCTATTTAACTCAATTAAATAATAAAACTTAGGTTAAAATTAATCCGCTAATTTCATGAAGCTAGGTTATATACAGATATTCAATTCAATTCAATTGCATTCCACTTCATGAATAATAAAACTTACGTTAAAATTAATCAGGTAATTTCATGAACCTAGGTTATATACAAAGAGTCAATCATAATAAAAGTTAGGTTAAAATTAATCAGGTAATAACATGAACCTAGGTTATATATAGAGTGTCAATTCAATTCAATTGCATTCCATAACATGAATAATAAAACTTAGGTTAAAATAAATCAGGTAATTTCGTAAACCTAGGTTATATACTGATAATCAATTCAATTCAATTGCATTTCATTCCGTGAATAATAAATCTTATGTTAAAATTAATCAGGTAATGTCATGAACCTAGGTTATATACAGAGAGTCATTCAATTCAAATGCATTCCATTCCGTGAATAATAAAACTTAGGTTAAAATTAATCAGGTAATTTCATGAACCTAGGTTATATATACAGAGAGTCAATTCAATTCAATTGCATTCCATTCCATGAATAATAAAACCTAGGTTAAAATTAATCAGGTAATTTCATGAACCTAGGTTATATGAAGAGAGTCAATTCAATTCAATTGCATTCCATTCCATGAATAATAAAACTTAGGTTAAAATTAATCACGCACTTTCATGAACCTAGGTTATATCTAGATATTGAATTCAATTCAATTGCATTCCATTATATGAATAATAAAACTTAGGTAAAAAATAATCAGGTAAATTTATGAACGTAGGTTATAAATTAACAGACAGCCAATTCAATTCAATTGCATTCCATTCAATGAATAATAAAACTTAGGTTAAAATTAATTAGGTAATTTCATGAATCTAGGTTATACACAGATAATCAATTCAATTCAATTGCATTTCATTCCGTGAATAATAAATCTTATGTTAAAATTAATAAGGTAAGTTCATGAACCTAGGTTATATACAGAGAGTCAATTCAATTCAATTGCATTCCATTCCATGAATAATAAAACTTAGGTTAAAATTAATTAAGTAATTTCATGAACGTAGGTTTATAATCACTTAACAGCTTGAGAATATGCACTAACAGCTTGAGAAATTGAACTAACAGCTCGAAACTTGCAAAACCATAATTTTTCTAATTAACTCAATTAAATAATAAAACTTAGGTTAAAATTTATCAGGTAATTTCATGAACCTAGGTTATATACAGATATTCTATTCAATTCAGTTGCATTCCATTCCATGAATAATAAAACTTAGGTTAAAATTAATCATGTAATTTCAAGAACCTAGGTTATATACAGATATTGAATTCAATTCAATTGAATTCCATTCCATTAATAATAAAACTTAGGTTAAAATATATCAGGTAATTTCATGAACGTAGGTTATAAATTAACAGACAGTCAATTGAATTCAATTACATTCCATTCCATGAATAATAAAACTTAGGTTAAAATTAATTAGGTAATTTCATGAACCTAGGTTATATGCAGAGAGTCAATTCAATTCAATTGCATTCCATTCTATGAATAATAAAACTTAGGTTAAAATTAATCACGCAATTTCATGAACCTAGGTTATATCCAGATATTGATTTCAATTCAATTGCATTCCATTATATGAATAATAAAACATAGGTAAAAAATAATCAGGTAAATTCATGAACGTAGGTTATAAATTAACAGACAGCCAATTTAATTCAATTGCATTCCATTCAATGAATAATAAAACTTAGGTTAAAATTAATTAGGTAATTTCATGAATCTAGGTTATATACAGATAATCAATTCAATTCAATTGCATTGCATTCCATGAATAATAAAACTTATGTTAAAATTAATCAGGTAATTTCATAAACCTAGGTTATATACAGAGAGTCAATTCAATTCAATTGCATTCCATTCCATGAATAATAAAACTTAGGTTTAAATTATTTAAGTAATTTCATGAACGTAGTTTTGTAAACACTTAACAGCTTGAGAAAATGCAATAACAGTTTGAGAAATTGAACTAACTACTTGAAACTTGCAAAAACATAATTTTTCTAATTAACTCAATTAAACAATAATACTTAGGTTAAAATTTATCAGGTAATTTCATGAACGTAGGTTATATACAGATATTCTATTCAATTCAGTTGCATTCCATTCCATGAATAATAAAACTTAGGTTAAAATTAATCATGTAATTTCAAGAACCTAGGTTATATACAGATATTGAATTCAATTCAACTGAATTCTATTCCATGAATAATAAAACTTAGGTTAAAATTAATCAGGTAATTTCATGAACGTAGGTTATAAATTAACAGACAGTCAATTGAATTCAATTACATTCCATTCCATGAATAATAAAACTTAGGTTAAAATTAATCAGGTAATTTTATAAACCTACGTTATATACAGATAATCAATTCATTTCCATTAATCCATGGAATTAGACGAATAATAAAATAAAACTTAGGTTGAAATTAATCAAGTAATTTCATAAACTTAGGTTATATATATAGATAATCAATTCATTTCCATTAATCCATGAAATTACATGAATAATAAAATAAAACTTAGGTTGAAATTAATCAAGTAATTTCATAAACCTAGATTATATACAAATAATCAATTCTTTTCCATTAATCCATGAAATTACATGAATAATAAAATAAAACTTAGGTTGAAATTAATCAAGTAAATTTATAAACTTAACTACTTGAGAAAATGCACCAACAGCTGACAAATATACCCTAACTAATACAACAACATGTATTTAATTTTTAGGGGCATGTATGTCGTTTCAGTAGAAATATGAAAATGGCGGCATGTAATGTCCACGCGCATACGACCATCACCCTTTTCCTATTCAATTGCATTCCCTTACATGAATAATAAAACTTAGGTTAAAATAAATCTGGTAATTTCGTAAACCTAGGTTATATACTGATAATCAATTCAATTCAATTCAATTGCATTTCATTCCGTGAATAATAAGTCTTATGTTAAAATTAATCAGGTAATGTCATGAACCTAGGTTACATACAGAGAGTCATTCAATTCAAATGCATTCCATTCCGTGAATAATAAAACTTAGGTTAAAATTAATCAGGTAATTTCATGAACCTAGGTTATATATACAGAGAGTCAATTCAATTCAATTGTATTCCATTCCATGAATAATAAAACCTAGGTTAAAATTAATCAGGTAATTTCATGAACCTTGGTTATATGAAGAGAGTCAATTCAATTCAATTGCATTCCATTCCATGAATAATAAAACTTAGGTTAAAATTAATCACGCACTTTCATGAACCTAGGTTATATCTAGATATTGAATTCAATTCAATTGCATTCCATTATATGAATAATAAAACTTATGTAAAAAATAATCAGGTAAATTTATGAACGTAGGTTATAAATTAACAGACAGCCAATTCAATTCAATTGCATTCCATTCAATGAATAATAAAACTTAGGTTAAAATTAATCAGGTAATTTTATAAACCTACGTTATATACAGATAATCAATTCATTTCCATTAATCCATGGAATTAGACGAATAATAAAATAAAACTTAGGTTGAAATTAATCAAGTAATTTCATAAACTTAGGTTATATATATAGATAATCAATTCATTTCCATTAATCCATGAAATTACATGAATAATAAAATAAAACTTAGGTTGAAATTAATCAAGTAATTTCATAAACCTAGATTATATACAAATAATCAATTCTTTTCCATTAATCCATGAAATTACATGAATAATAAAATAAAACTTAGGTTGAAATTAATCAAGTAAATTTATAAACTTAACTACTTGAGAAAATGCACCAACAGCTGACAAATATACCCTAACTAATACAACAACATGTATTTAATTTTTAGGGGCATGTATGTCGTTTCAGTAGAAATATGAAAATGGCGGCATGTAATGTCCACGCGCATACGACCATCACCCTTTTCCTATTCAATTGCATTACATTCTATGAATAATAAAACTTAGTTTAAAATTAATCAGGTAATTTCATGAACCTAGGTTATATATACAAATAATAAATTCAATTCAATTACATTCCATTCCATTAATAATAAAACTTAGGTTAAAACTAATCAGGTAATTCATGAACCTAGGTTATATATACAGAGAGTCAATTCAATTCAATTGCATTCCATTCCATGAATAACAAAACTTAGGTTAAAATTAATCAAGTAATTTCATGAACGTAGGTTTATAACACACTTAACAGCTTGAGAAAATGCACTAACAGCTTAAGAAATTGAAGTAACAGCTCGAAACTTGCAAAAACATAATTTTTCTATTTAACTCAATTAAATAATAAAACTTAGGTTAAAATTAATCAGCTAATTTCATGAAGCTAGGTTATATACAGATATTCAATTCAATTCAATTGCATTTCATTCCGTGAATAATAAATCTTAAGTTAAAATTAATAAGGTAATTTTATGAACCTATGTTATATACAGAGAGTCAATTCAATTCAATTGCATTCCATTCCATGAATAATAAAACTTATGTTAAATTAATTAAGTAATTTCATGAACGTAGGTTTATAATCACTTAACAGCTTGAGAATATGCACTAACAGCTTGAGAAATTGAACTAACAGCTCGAAACTTGTAAAAACATAATTTTTCTAATTAACTCAATTAGATAATAAGACTTAGGTTAAAATTTATCAGGTAATTTCATGAACCTAGGTTATATACATATATTCTATTCAATTAAGTTGCATTCCATTCCATGAATAATAAAACTTAGGTTAAAATTAATCAGGTAATGTCAAGAATCTAGGTTATATACAGAGAGTCATTCAATTCAAATGCATTCCATTCCGTGAATAATAAAACTTAGGTTAAAAGTAATCAGGTAATTTCATGAACCTAGGTTATATATACAGAGAGTCAATTCAATTCAATTGCATTCCATTCCATGAATAATAAAACCTAGGTTAAAATTAATCAGGTAATTTCATGAACCTAGATTATATGCAGAGAGTCAATTCAATTCAATTGCATTCCATTCCATTAATAATAAAACTTAGGTTAAAATTAATCACGCAATTTCATGAACCTAGGTTATATCCAGATATTGAATTCAATTCAATTGCATTCCATTATATGAATAATAAAACTTAGGTAAAAAATAATCTGGTAAATTCATGAACGTAGGTTATAAATTAACAGACAGCCAATTCTATTCAATTGCATTACATTCAATGAATAATAAAACTTAGGTTAAAATTAATTAGGTAATTTCATGAATCTAGGTTATATACAGATAATCAATTCAATTTAATTGCATTGCATTCCATGAATAATAAAACTTATGTTAAAATTAATCAGGTAATTTCATGAACCTAGGTTATATACAGAGAGTCAATTCAATTCAATTGCATTCCATTCCATGAATAATAAAACTTAGGTTAAAATTATTTAAGTAATTTCATGAAAGTAGTTTTGTAAACACTTAACAGAGTGAGAAAATGCAATAAGAGTTTGAGAAATTGAACTAACTGCTCGAAACTTGCAAAAACATAATTTTTCTAATTAACTCAATTAAATAATAATACTTAGGTTAAAATTTATCAGGTAATTTCATGAATCTAGGTTATATACATATATTCTATTCAATTCAGTTGCATTCCATTCCATGAATAATAAAACTTAGGTTAAAATTAATCATGTAATTTGAAGAACCTAGGTTATATACAGATATTGAATTCAATTCAATTGAATTCCATTCCATGAATAATAAAACTTAGGTTAAAATTAATCAGGTAATTTCATGAACGTAGGTTATAAATTAACTGAAACACCCATACAACTAATACGAGTATTTCGATACCATTATACGTTAATTTATACAGAGTACTTGCGGAAATACGATCAAATTAAAACTTTTGCAATTAATAATCATCATCGTGATTCCAAACACTTTGCATAAGACACAACAGAGTGTCGGGAATCACAGAGCAAGGTAACTGGGGTTACAAGATTAAGTTATCAATTTAGTTACAAACGAATTAATAAACAGTGACTAATTCGCGTAAGTCCAAAAATGGAAGTCTGCTACTCCCGCCCCAATTATCCACAAAATATTGAGCTCCTATCCGAGCTCCAAACGATATTTAACAACTCGGGCCAGCCGGGCCTTTGCCCTTAACATATCCTGAAAAGAAATAACAACTATCGGGTAAACAACAAAGTTGTTTAGTGAGATTCTAGATTAAAGTACCATGCGATATATGAATGATGTCATGCAATGCCATGAATTCGACTAACAATTTTGGAGGCCAACTAATGGCTATAAGCTACCACATTGCGGTTACCATACACAAGCTTACCGTACAATGGGTTTACAATCTACTGCTCAATTACCACACCACAGGCTTATCGATATGCAGTTTACAATGATGTCATACGATTACCACCACAGGCTTATCGTTTTACAGGCAATAATGGTTACCACACTCAGGCTTACCATTATGATTCCGCTGGGTTACCACACTCAGGCTTACCGTCTCGGCGGAGAGGTCAAACGAACGATCAACAACTTATCAACCGAGTGATAAATAATAATTATGATGTATGTGATGGCAAAGCATGAAATGACAATAATGATACGAAAGCAGTAACATACAATTCATGATATGCATGCAAATACGTTAATACTAGAACTCACAGTGATATACAATACGCTCTCGGCCTCAAAACCGAGTTATAATCGTCGAAGTAAGAGTGATAGCCTTCACGTGATTTAACCCGTCAAAACTCCTACAAGTAGGTTCATAATATAATATTTATAAGTCTCACCGCTTATAATTTCTCAACTTTGATCCGGACATATTAGTCGTAAGACCCAATTAATTTTCGGCATCGACCTACGTAATTATTTTGGCCTAATTATTCCTCATAATTGGTGACCTAAGTTATTATGACAAAAGATCCGAGGACTAATTAAAATTACAATTTCAGGCCAACACTGGGTCGAACTCGCCGAGTAAGGGACCGAACTCGCCGAGTTCTCCCATCCGAATTCGGGTCACACCGAATCTCAAGCCATCCGGATTCGGGTCAGGGACCATCCGAATTCCGGATCCCTTCCAACCGAAGCACGGTCCGAACTCGGTTCAAACCACATCCGAATTTCGGACCACCCCATCCGAATTCGGATCCCAAGCCATCCGGATCCTTTAACTTAGAAATTTTTCTTTCAAAAATCAAGGGGGAACTCGCCGAGTTCACCAGGGAACTCGCCGAGTTCAATTGCAGGTCTGCACTTTTTGCCCTTCGGATTTAATGCTCAAAACTACCAACATTCCTTACATTTAATACAAACGGTTTGGAATCATTCCCAAACATATATATACTTTTCTAAACTCATTTTTACATTAAGAACACCATTTCATTCATTTTTAAATCCATGGGAGTTCATAAAACTCCGTTTTCGGGTTTTTGAGCTAAAACCCATGAAACTTCATAAAACTTGAATAATACGTTTAAAATGATTCTTCTTACTATATTCGATTATCATACTTCAAGATCTAAAGGTTTCTTCACATTATTCATAACAACCCATTTGGGTTTCTCATCTTCTTCATACGAAGATGGAGAGGAGAAGAAAATAAAATAGCAAGATTTATAGACAAGAGTGGTTACCTCTTGGATCTTTCAAAACGACAAAGCTTCCAACAAAAAGGCTGATTTTTGGCTTCTTCTTCTTCTTCTTCTCTTTTCTTTTCTCTCTATTTGGAGTTTTTGAAAAAGATGAACACACACACATAAAGTGTGTGTGTCTGCGTAGGTTATAAGTCAAAAAGAAGAAGACTTCTTCTTCTTTTTCTTTCCCACCCACCACTTTCATATATTTACCAACTTACCCCTAGAATTATTAGCATTTCTTTTAAAGTCCTTTTTATATATTCAAGGCATATATTCATAATTATCCACACACACTTTCATTTATGTGTTTGAGATAAATTAGTATCTCGAATCGTATTTCGTTACAATAAATATATTAATTATTAATTATATAAAATTCGGGTCGTTACAATTCCTCCCCTCTTAAAAGGATTCCGCCCACGGAATCAGTTTCTTTCAAACAAAGCGGGGTATTTGGACATCATTTCGGCCTTCGTCTCCCAAGTCATGAGAGACCCACGGTGGTGCTTCCAACAAACGAGCACCATCTCGATCTCTTTATTCCTTAGGTTAATTATTTTGTTGCCGATAATCTTTTCTGGTTCTTCGACATAACGTAGTCGCTCATCGATTTGAACATCGTCCAGAGGAACGGTCACTGCAGGATTTATCGGACTTCGCTTCAAATAGCTAACGTGAAAGGTGTTATGAATTCCTGCCAACTCAGCGGGCAAATCTAACTTATAAGCTTGAGCACCGACACGCTCGGTAATAGGAAACGGTCCAACATATCGAGGACTTAACTTTCCTCGCTTTCCGAATCTCATAATTCCCTTCCACGGAGATACTTTCAGCATCACTGAATCTCCCACTGCAAACTCAATATCTTTATGACGTTTGTCCGAATATGCTTTCTGTCGATCTTGGGCAGCTTTGATCCGCTCACGAATAATCTGGATCTTATCATGCGTCTCTTGAAGCAATTCGGGGCCCGCTAACGGTTTCTCGCCTGCTTCTCGCCAACACGTCGGGGTTCGACACTTTCGGCCATACAACGACTCATATGGAGCCATCTTTATCGAAGAATGATAACTATTGTTGTAGGCGAATTCTACAAGTGGCAAGTGCGTATCCCAATTTCCACCAAGCTCGATCACGCACGCACGCAACATATCTTCCATTGTTTGATTAGTGCGCTCGGTCTGACCGTCGGTCTGGGGACGAAACGCCGTACTCAAATTGACACGTGTTCCCAACTGATCTTGCATACTTTGCCAGAATCTTGACGTAAATCTCGAATCACGATCCGAAACAATAGATTTTGGAATTCCATGGCGTACAATAATCTCATCGATATACATACGCGCCAACCTTTCCAAAGGAAAATTTTCTCGTATCGGCAAGAAGTGTGCAGATTTCGTCAGTCGATCCACAATAACCCATATAGCATCATGTTGTCTTTGGGTCTTCGGAAGCTTTACCACAAAATCCATCGTGATGTGGTCCCACTTCCATTCGGGTATCTCAAGGGGTTGTAAATTTCCAGATGGTTTTTGATGTTCGGCCTTGACTCGCAAGCAAGTCAGACACCGTTCGACATGATTACCAACGTCTCGCTTCATTCCGGGCCACCAATACTCGGATTTCAAATCCTGATACATTTTTGAACTCCCGGGGTGAATTGAGAACTTCGAATTATGACCATCTTCTAAAATTGTTTTGCGCACATCACCAATCTTCGGTCCCCAAATGCGATTTCTAAACATTTTCAGACCATTGATACCTTCAGTTAACAGTCCACTCTGACCAACCATTCTCTCAGACTTAATATTTTCCTCTTTAAGACCCTCGATTTGCCACTTCCGTATGTCGTCAAGGATAGAGGAACTCACAACTACATGCGTTAGCGCATAGCAAGTCGCTTCCGGGTATCTCTTTAGGCTTAAAGCATCAGCCACTACATTGGCTTTTCCAGGGTGATAAAGGATTTCACAGTCATAATCCTTAATCAACTCCACAGCGCGTCTCTGTCGCATATTTAATTCCTTCTGATCAAAGATATGCCTCAGGCTCTTATGATCAGTAAACAACTGGCATTTAGTGTCGTACAGATAATGTCGCCAGATTTTTAACGCAAACGTGACAGCATCTAATTCCAAATCATGAGTCGGACGACTCTTTTCATAATCCTTTAGCTGTCTTGATGCATACGCTATCACTTTTCCTCGTGGCATTAGCACACAACCCAATCCATTTATCGAGGCATCGCTATAAACGGCAAAATCTTCGTTTCCTTCCGGCAACGCAAGCACAGGAGCGTCAGTCAACCGACTCTTCAAAATTTGAAACGCCTCAATCTGTGGCTTTTCCCACACAAACTTCGCATTCCTACGAGTCAATGAAGTGAGTGGGACGGCTATTTTAGAGAAATCTTGGATGAATCGTCGATAATAGCCGGCCAATCCAAGAAAGCTACGAATTTCAGCAACATTTCTCGGCGCTTCCCAACTTTTAATGGCCTCGATCTTGGAGGGATCCACAGAAACACCCTCACAAGATATAACATGCCCTAAAAATTGCACTTGTCGTAGCCAAAACTCGCACTTGGAGAATTTGGCATACAACTGTTCGCTTCGAAGAAGTTCGAGCAATTGTCTCAGATGAACTGCATGATCCTCCTCCGTCTTGGAATACACTAAAATATCGTCGATAAACACTATGACCGACTTGTCAAGCATTGGACGGCACACCCGATTCATCAAGTCCATAAAAGCTGCAGGAGCATTAGTGAGCCCAAAAGGCATCACTAAGAATTCATAGTGTCCATATCGGGTTCGAAAAGCCGTTTTTGGCACATCTTCTTCACGTACCTTAAGTTGATGATAACCTGATCGAAGGTCTATTTTCGAGAAATAAGCAGCTCCTTGTAGTTGATCGAACAAATCATCGATACGAGGCAAAGGATACTTATTCTTTATAGTCACCTTATTCAGTTCTCTATAATCTATGCACATTCGCAAGGTTCCGTCTTTCTTACGCACGAATAAAACCGGAGCACCCCAAGGCGAGGTACTCGGCTGAATGAATCCTTTCTCTAATAACTCTTCCAATTGTGCCATCATTTCCTTCATTTCCGAAGGTGCTAAACGATACGGGGCTCGCGCAATTGGTGCAGCTCCCGGCACCAATTCAATCCGAAACTCTACGGATCGATCCGGTGGTAATCCCGGTAAGTCATCAGGAAACACGTCGGGATATTCATTAACCACTGGTACATCCTTGAGGTTTTTCCCTTCTTTCTTAGTATTTAACACACAAGCCAATAAGCATTGACAACCCTTACTTAAACTTTTCCGAGCCTTAGCCACCGAAATCACTGCGGCTTCCCTTTTACGTCTATCCCCATACACAAAGATTTCTTCGCCTTCCGGCGTGAACAAACGAACGATTCTATTAGCACAAGCAATAGTGGCAAGGTTATTGGCCAACCAATCCATGCCAGCTATTACATCAAATTCTTTGGTGTTTATGGGGACAAGGTCAATATCAAAATTATGTCCGTCTAGGGTCAGCACACAATCGTAGTATATTTGGGTGGCACTGACCGATTTTCCGCTTGCCACATCAACAGATAAGGGAAAAGGCATTAAAGAAGGTATAATATCTAACTTTCGTGCAAATTCTTTGGAAATAAAAGACACACTTGCACCAGAATCGAACAATACTACAGCAGGTAAAGAATTTAGGAGAAAAGTACCGGTTACGACATCCGGCACATCCTGCGCCTCAGCAGCTGTAATCTGATAAACCCTGGCTTGAGACTTGGGCGGATTCCCCTTTGATTGGGAGGAACCACCCCCAAAATTAGGCTTTGCGACCGAGCCTTTACTTTCGGACGTCGCAAACCTCTTCTTGGGGCAATTCCGAGCAAGGTGGCCCACCTGGCCACATTCGTAGCACGCATCAGTTCGCTTAGGGCACGCAGGACGTATGTGTCCCTCTTCTCCACAGCCATGGCACACAATAGGGGACAAACACTCCCCACGATGAAGTTTCCCGCAACGGTTACACGTAGGCACCGAATTGGAAAACTGAGATTTGGACTGAAAGTTGTTGGAGCCAGCAGGCTTCTTTGAGTGCCTTGACGATTGGGAACGTGAACGGGAGTCCACGTTCTTCGAAAATGATTGTTGGGGTTGCTTAAACGTCCCCGACGAAGACTCAACCTTCGCTTTCTTTGATCCAGCCGCCTCTTGTTCCCTACGGAACAATTCATACTCTCGGAGTCGCGCATACTCCACAGCTTTTTCGAACGATTCCACTGCGCGAACAGTCACCATTTCGCGAATCTCACTTCGCAGTCCTTCCACAAAGTAGTCAGTCTTTTGTTTCTCGTTAGCAATCACTGACCCCACAAACATTGCCTTCGAGTTAAACTCGATCAGATAATCGTCCACCGATAGTTCTCCTTGTTGAAACGTAAGGAAATCTCTTTTTATCTTCTGCACCGCAACAGACGGGCAGAAATGCTTGTCGAACCTGGTCTTGAACTCTACCCAGGACATTTTCGCCACAACATCTAAACCCATTATCTCGACCTCTGAATCCCACCATGTCAAAGCAGGACCAACAAATTGCGCAGCCGCATACTGCACCTTTTTGTCGTCGCTGACGTCAGTGACTCGGAATAATTTTTCGATTGCCTTGATCCAGTCCAAGGCCTCCACAGTAGTTGCCCGTCCATTGAACGCTGGAGGACGACAACCAATGAAATTCTTATACGACATTCCCCTTTTTGACTTAGAGGAGCCGTGCTTCCGTTCTTTATCTTTCTTGGGCCTTTCTGCCCTACTTCCACTTCCGGCGCCTTCAATATTATCGTTACTTGCTTGCTCCCCCTCAGCATTATTTTTCTTTCCCTGAACATTCTGGGAAGCAAGTAATTGGGTCATTAGCTCATTCTGCTGGCGATTTTGCTCCAGCATTTGCGCCATCATCTGCATCATTTGGTCCTCTCTGGACCCTCCACCAGTACGGAAACTGGATTCATTTTCATAATCTGGAGACTGATCCCTGCCTCCCCCATCATTTGAATGTTCTACCTCCTGGTGTAGAACGCGATTCGACTGGTTATCCGACATTGTCTGCAACCAACAGTTACAGGTCGGTTCAACACTTGTTTCACACCAAAGTGTGCACATGAAATTTATTTGTATGCATATGTATATATATATAATTATGCTTACGTCAAGTCATAATCTTAAAAGTCTACCCAATATTATCCCATCCTAGGCCAAAGGTCAATTGTAATTGTTATAATATTGCCGCCTAGGTGGGTCAATAACAGCATCTGAAACCGTGCTCAGAGTAGAGTATCGTCGACTATACTCTGTCTATGAGCTCCAGCTCTGATACCAAATTGAAACACCCATACAACTAATACGAGTATTTCGATACCATTATACGTTAATTTATACAGAGTACTTGCGGAAATACGATCAAATTAAAACTTTTGCAATTAATAATCATCATCGTGATTCCAAACACTTTGCATAAGACACAACAGAGTGTCGGGAATCACAGAGCAAGGTAACTGGGGTTACAAGATTAAGTTATCAATTTAGTTACAAACGAATTAATAAACAGTGACTAATTCGCGTAAGTCCAAAAATGGAAGTCTGCTACTCCCGCCCCAATTATCCACAAAATATTGAGCTCCTATCCGAGCTCCAAACGATATTTAACAACTCGGGCCAGCCGGGCCTTTGCCCTTAACAGATCCTGAAAAGAAATAACAACTATCGGGTAAACAACAAAGTTGTTTAGTGAGATTCTAGATTAAAGTACCATGCGATATATGAATGATGCCATGCAATGCCATGAATTCGACTAACAATTTTGGAGGCCAACTAATGGCTATAAGCTACCACATTGCGGTTACCATACACAAGCTTACCGTACAATGGGTTTACAATCTACTGCTCGATTACCACACCACAGGCTTATCGATATGCAGTTTACAATGATGCCATACGATTACCACCACAGGCTTATCGTTTTACAGGCAATAATGGTTACCACACTCAGGCTTACCATTATGATTCCGCTGGGTTACCACACTCAGGCTTACCGTCTCGGCGGAGAGGTCAAACGAACAATCAACAACTTATCAACCGAGTGATAAACAATAATTATGATGTATGTGATGGCAAAGCATGAAAATGACAATAATGATACGAAAGCAGTAACATACAATTCATGATATGCATGCAAATACGTTAATACTAGAACTCACAGTGATATACAATACGCTCTCGGCCTCAAAACCGAGTTATAATCGTCGAAGTAAGAGTGATAGCCTTCACGTGATTTAACCCGTCAAAACTCCTACAAGTAGGTTCATAATATAATATTTATAAGTCTCACCGCTTATAATTTCTCAACTTTGATCCGGACATATTAGTCGTAAGACCTAATTAATTTTCGGCATCGACCTACGTAATTATTTTGGCCTAATTATTCCTCATAATTGGTGACCTAAGTTATTATGACAAAAGGTCCGAGGATTAATTAAAATTACAATTTCAGGCCAACACTGGGTCGAACTCGCCGAGTAAGGGACCGAACTCGCCGAGTTCTCCCATCCGAATTCGGGTCACACCGAATCTCAAGCCATCCGGATTCGGGTCAGGGACCATCCGAATTCCGGATCCCTTCCAACCGAAGCACGGTCCGAACTCGGTTCAAACCACATCCGAATTTCGGACCACCCCATCCGAATTCGGATCCCAAGCCATCCGGATCCTTTAACTTTGAAATTTTTCTTTCAAAAATCAAGGGGGAACTCGCCGAGTTCACCAGGGAACTCGCCGAGTTCAATTGCAGGTCTGCACTTTTTGCCCTTCGGATTTAATGCTCAAAACTACCAACATTCCTTACATTTAATACAAACGGTTTGGAATCATTCCCAAACATATATATACTTTTCTAAACTCATTTTTACATTAAGAACACCATTTCATTCATTTTTAAATCCATGGGAGTTCATAAAACTCCATTTTCGGGTTTTTGAGCTAAAACCCATGAAACTTCATAAAACTTGAATAATACGTTTAAAATGATTCTTCTTACTATATTCCATTATCATACTTCAAGATCTAAAGGTTTCTTCACATTATTCAAAACAACCCATTTGGGTTTCTCATCTTCTTCATACGAAGATGGAGAGGAGAAGAAAATAAAATAGCAAGATTTATAGACAAGAGTGGTTACCTCTTGGATCTTTCAAAACGACAAAGCTTCCAACAAAAAGGCTGATTTTTGGCTTCTTCTTCTTCTTCTTCTCTTTTCTTTTCTCTCTATTTGGAGTTTTTGAAAAAGATGAACACACACACATAAAGTGTGTGTGTCTGCGTAGGTTATAAGTCAAAAAGAAGAAGACTTCTTCTTCTTTTTCTTTCCCACCCACCACTTTCATATATTTACCAACTTACCCCTAGAATTATTAGCATTTCTTTTAAAGTCCTTTTTATATATTCAAGGCATATATTCATAATTATCCACACACACTTTCATTTATGTGTTTGAGATAAATTAGTATCTCGAATCGTATTTCATTACAATAAATATATTAATTATTAATTATATAAAATTCGGGTCGTTACATTAACAGACAGTCAATTGAATTCAATTACATTCCATTCCATGAATAATAAAACTTAGGTTAAAATTAATCAGGTACTTTTATAAACCTACGTTATATACAGATAATCAATTCATTTCCATCATTCCATGGAATTAGACGAATAATAAAATAAAACTTAGGTTGAAATTAATCAAGTAATTTCATTAACTTAGGTTATATATACAGATAATCAATTCATTTCCATTAATCCATGAAACTACATGAATAATAAAATAAAACTTAGGTTGAAATTAATCAAGTAATTTCATAAACCTAAGTTATATACAAATAATCAATTCTTTTCCATTAATCCATGAAATTACATGAATAATAAAAAAAAACTTAGGTTGAAATTTATCAAGTAAATTTATAAACTTAACTACTTGAGAAAATGCACGAACAGCTGACAAAAATACCCTAACTAATACAACAACATGTATTTAATTTTTAGGGGCATGTATGTCGTTTCAGTATAAATATGAAAATGGCGGCATGTAATGTCCACGCGCATACGACCTTCACCCTTTTCCTATTCAATTGCATTACATTTGATGAATAATAAAACTTAGTTTAAAATTAATCAGATAATTTCATGAACCTAGGTTATATATACAGATAATAAATTCAATTCAATTGCATTCCATTCCATGAATAATAAAACTTAGGTTAAAACTAATCAGGTAATTCATGAACGTAGGTTATATATACAGAGAGTCAACTCAATTCAATTGCATTCCATTCCATGAATAACAAAACTTATGTTAAAATTAATCAAGTAATTTCATGAACATAGGTTTATAACACACTTAACAGCTTAAGAAATTGAAGTAACAACTCGAAACTTGCAAAAACATAATTTTTCTATTTAACTCAATTAAATAATAAAACTTAGGTATAAATTTATCAGCTAATTTCATGAAGCTAGGTTATATACAAATATTCAATTCAATTCAATTGCATTCCACTCCATGAATAATAACACTTATGTTAAAATTAATCAGGTAACTTCATGAACCTAGGTTATATACAGAGAGTCAATCATAATAAAACTTAGGTTAAAATTAATCAGGTAATTTCATGAACCTAGGTTATATATAGAGTGTCAATTCAATTCAATTGCATTCCATTCCATGAATAATAAAACATAGGTTAAAATTTATCAGGTAATTTCATGAACCTAGGTTATATACAGATATTCTATTCAATTCAGTTGCATTCCATTCCATGAATAACAAAACTTAGGTTAAAATTAATCATGTAATTTCATGAACCTAGGTTATATACAAATATTGAATTCAATTCAATTGGATTCCATTCCATGGATAATAAAACTTAGGTTAAAATTAATCAGGTAATTTCATGAACGTAGGTTATAAATTAACAGACAGTCAATTGAATTCAATTACATTCCATTCCATGAATAATAAAATTTAGGTTAAAATTAATCAGATAATTTTATAAACCTACGTTATATACAGATAATCAATTCATTTCCATTAATCCACGAAATTAGACGAATAATAAAATAAAACTTAGGTTGAAATTAATCAAGTAATTTCATAAACTTAGTTTATATATACAGATAATCAATTCATTTCCATTAATCCATGAAATTACATGAATAATAAAACTTAGGTTGAAATTAATCAAGTAATTTCATAAACCTAAGTTATAACAAAGAATCAATTCTTTTCCATTAATCCATGAAATTACATGAATAATAAAATAAAACTTAGGTTGAAATTAATCAAGTAAATTTATAAACTTAACTACTTGAGAAAATGCACGAACAGCTGACAAAAATACCCTAACTAATACAACAACATGTATTTTATTTTTAGGGGCATTTATGTCGTTTCAGTAGAAATATGAAAATGGCGGCATGTAATGACCACGCGCATACGACCATCACCCTTTTCCTATTCTATTGCATTACATTCTATGAATAATAAAA
>JAANYP010002920.1:6281-23609 GCA_020465985.1 Centrapalus pauciflorus | reverse complement strand
TGCATTATTTTTGATAATCCATTTATGTATTTAAATCTCTGTAACTTGTGAAGTACTCTTCATTTTATTCGGGCTATGTAAAGCAATAAAATATTTTGAAGTTATATCAATATATTTTTCTGAAAACGTCCATGTAGTGGTCGTTCGTTATGATTATGGTTACGCTTCCGCACTCGTCACGCCTCGCTGCCAACCGGCGTAGTAGGGTGTGAAACAAGAAATGTTTTATCATTGCATAATTTAGACCCAACCTGGTAGACAATATTTAAGTAAATGGAAATAACAAACGACAGAGTAGTATTCTTGTGGTTTGTGATGCATACCTTTTGTTGTAGTTTTGTGGCGATATGCCACATACAGAAACGATGCTTTGCAGTTGTGAATACAGTAGGGAATGCTTTAATGACAGCCGGGTCTTTGTCCGTAAATACAAAAATTGGCTCTTTCCCAAATGTATCAAGGAATGCATTCATTAACCACGCATATAATTCTTCATTCTCTTTTTAATCAGACATGCACCAAATGTGACACACTTCTTGTGGTTGGTTATTCCTGTGAATTGTACAAACACCATATCATATCTGCATACAAAAAACGAAAGGTTAGTATATGTTGCATAATGATGTCAAAAATATGGTTTAAATAATCACCGACGTGTTTGTTGGATATGTTGCATCATGTCACACCCCGTTACCCCGGTTGGCAACGAAACGCGACGTCACGGAAGCATAACCATAATCATAACAAACGGCCACTATATGGACGTTTTTAAAATACATCGTTAAAACTTTAAAATATAGCAATGTTTTACATAGTCTGATATAAAGAAAAGAAGTTCGCACAATACAGAGATTTAATTACATAATTAAAGTATCCAAAATAATGCAGCTAAATCTCCGTTAATTTTCAATATGCATGCGACTCCATGGATGCGGAAGCTTGAAAGTAAATACGTCCGAATGCACACTTGCCTTAATTTCCTGAAAATACACGCTAAAATACGTCAACACAAATTGTTGGTGAGCTCATAGGTTTACACGTAAATCTGACTTCTATGGACAACAACAGTAAAGTTTGAATTTATAAAATCATAAATTCCATGTTATGTATTACATATAAATCATAATGCAACCGAAGCTTAATTAAAATGAGTTTGCCCTGTGCAGTATTCCCATACGTACTACCGTGTGTTGAATATATATGCACTCGCTGTTAGCCGACCCGAACTAACCCGAATGGGGGACATGACTCCCGATAAATCTATCCACAATATATTCACGCTTACAAATAAATGTAATTAATTGTTCATGATATAAGGGCGGATGGAACCACATGTGTAATACATAATAGAAATGAAGTTGTTTTCGTGTCCATATAAAAACGAAGCATGTATTTCAACCCCAAAACATAACATTGTGAAAATAGGGGCTATGAGGACTCACCGTGAGTGTGATGGCAAAAACGAGCGAAAAATGCTATTTAGCGTAAGTTGATGGATGATGCACCAGGTGAGTTTAATCGAGTCCTAAATGATAATAGGGACTTAATATCTCTAATATATATATATATATATATATATATATATATATATATATATATATATATATATATATATATATATATATATATATATATATTTATAGATTTTTATGACTTAAATCACCCAACATTACAAGTTTATAAATAAAACTCGCTTATATATATATATAATTTTCTAGCTTTTTCGAAGGTTTTTCGGCCTACTTTGAGGCTGTTTTTGACCAAGCTCCAAAACGTTTAGACTTTGGTTTTCTAGGACACTAAACTACTATATACAAAGGATTTTTAGGATCAAGAACGGCCATTTTTCGAGATGTTTAGGTTAGGGAAAAAGCTTTTTAAAACCCTATGTTGGCCATTTTTGAGCTGTCAAACTTTCGGTTTCCCAAATAATTTCTGGAGGTCTTAAACTCCAAAATAAATTATGAAAACTTCCAGATCTATAGTTAAGACATAGATCTAACTTTTGAGAGAAGAATCAACTCATTTCGTTAAGTTATGATTTAGTTATGATTTTTCAAAATCGATATAAATTTTCTGCCGAAAATCCGCAGTTTATAAACTTGAAATAACTTATGATTCTTGTTGTTTATTCAAAGACTACTTGTATAAAAGTTATAAAACACATATATATTACTTGTTTTCATAATATAACACTTTTATGATGCGTTTATATATTCATAAACACATTTGAAGAAAACAACTTAAAAACAAAACTATAAATTTATAAACTTGAGTTTTTATGAAACTTGTTGTTGTTGGTGATTATATATACTATGCAAGACATATATAAACATAAATTTATGATGAAATAAGTTAGTATTTACTTACTTTGATGTGTTAGAGGAATGAAAATGAGTAGAAGACTTGATCTTGAAAGAGTTGCACAAAGAATTCTTCTTGAACACTTGAAGAACAAAAGAAAATTTTTGAGGTGGTGTGTGTGTGGTCTTGTGGCCGGACCAATAGAGGAGATGGAGAGATTTTTGGTGTGAATAATAATGAAGATAAAACTCTCTATTTATTGAGAAAAGATGATCTTTCAAAGTTAGAGGTGGAGTGTAAGATCATGTTTGAAGTGAAAGGAGAGTGGTGTTGGAGGATTTAATTGTAAAAGGTTATGGAGGTTGTGTAAAAAAAAATTAGTTTTCAATTGTCCTTGTGTACTACATAGGTAGTGTATTTTTGATGTATTTTTTTTTGTATAAAAGTATTTAGAAATGTATTCTTGTATTTCCCTTTTCTTGTAAATTCATAAATACTTTTGGATGCATTGTTTTAATAAATTGTTTTAGTCTTGCATAATTAATATTAAGTAATTGTATTAGTGTTTGATTAGTGTCACTAATCATAATTTAATTATGTACTTAGTTGAATTAATCCCTCATATCATAAATCGATCGGATTAACTGATTTCCCGATTCATCGCATTGATGAATTTGATTCTAATTGAGTTGAATTTTCTAATAAACATTGTTAATCACCTTGATTAATTTCTAATGACCACTGATTAGGTTATAATTGGCTATTAAATACAGATTAGGTCGTAGATGTTAACCTGGTTTAAGGTCGGATGCTACAGTCTCCCCCTGTTAAGGGAATTTCGTCCCGAAATTAGCTCGTGTTCTCCACTGTTTGAGTATTTGAAAACAGATGAGGGTATTTTCCCGGAACTGGTCTTCGCGTTCCCACGTAAACTCAGGACCTCACTTAGAGTTCCATCTGACTTTTATTATCGAGATCCGACTGTGTATTAGTTTCTTGACTTCTCGGTCCATTATTTCTAAGGTTTCTCAATGAAGTTCAACTTATCATCTAATTTTAGCTCGTCCATGGGTATAACGAGTGTTTCATCAGCCAGGCACTTCTTAAGATTGGACACGTGAAAGGTGTTATGAACGTTACTAAGCTCAGGGGGCAGATCGAGTCGGTAGGCTACCGGGCCAATTCTTTTGGTGATCTTGAATGGTCTGATATAACGAGGATTGAGTTTTCCTCGTTTCCCAAAATGGATTACGCCCTTCCAAGGCGAGACTTTCAACATTACTTGATCTCCCTCTTGGAATTCTAAATCCTTCCGTTGAACATCGGCATAGCTTTTCTGTCGATCCCACGCGATCTTTAATCGCTTTCGAATCTGGGCTATCTTTTCTGTAGTCTCTTGGATGATCTCAGGTCCAGTAATCTGACTATCTCCTACTTCAGCCCAACAAAATGGTGATCGACAATTTCGCCCATAGAGTGCCTCGAATGGAGCGGTCTTAATACTCGAGTGATAGCTGTTGTTATAGGAAAACTCGACTAATGGTAGGTGCCTGTCCCAACTTTTGCCAAAGTCGATAACACATGCCCTTAGCATGTCTTCCAAAGTCTGAATCGTCCTTTCCATCTGACCATCCTTTTGCAGGTGATAGGTTGTGCTCATATCTAGGCGTGTACCCAGTGCTTCTTGCAACGATTGCCAAAATCTTGATGTGAACCAGTTGTCCCTGTCTGATATAATTGATACTGGCACTCCATGCCTTGAGACGACTTCTTTAAGATAGATTTGTGTTAACTTATCCATCTTATTAGTCTCGTTGATTGGCAGGAAGTGTGCGGTCTTAGTAAGTCGATCCACAATCACTCAAATGGTGTCATAACCTCCAGAAGTCTTTGGCAACTTGGTGATGAAGTCCATGGTGATGTTCTCCCACTTCCACTATGGTAATTCTGGTTGAACTAACAATCCTGATGGTGGTCTGGAGCTCAGCCTTAACTTTCAAACACGTTAAGCACTTGCTGACATATGTAGCAATGTCAGCCTTCATGTTTGGCCACCAGTACATTCCCTTGAAGTCGTGGTACATCTTATCTGACCCTAGATGAATAGCATATCTTGTTTTATGCCCTTCATCCATGACCAGCTTCCTTACTCCCCCGAATTTTGGTAGCCAAATTCTGTCCATGAAGTATCAACATCCATCTTGCTTGATTTCAAACTGCTTATCCATTCCTCTCAAGGCATCATCCAGTAGATTACCCTCCTTGACTGCTTCTTCTTGTGCCTCGCGGACTTAAGAGTTTAGGTTTGACTGTATAGTCATGACCAAAGCTAGGACTCTCAATGGTTTAACCCGTTCTTTTTGGCTCAGGGCGTCAGCTACAACATTTGCCGTCCCCCGGATGATAACGAATCTCGCAGTCGTAATCGCTAAGCAGCTCAACCCAACGACGTTGCCTCATATTTAACTTTTTCTGATTCAAAATATGCTGAAGGCTTTTATGGTCTGTGAACACCGTGCACTTAGTTCCGTACAGGTAGTGCCTCCATATTTTAAGTGCAAACACCACTGCTCCGAGCTCCAAGTCGTGAGTCGTATAGTTTACCTCGTGGATTTTGAGTTGCCATGATGCGTAAGCAATGACTTTATCCTTTTGCATGAGCACACAACCTAATCCATTGTGTGAGGCATCACAGTAGACCACAAAATTTTCTGTCCCTTCAGGTAAGGACAGAATTGGTGCGCTACACAATCTTTGCTTTAATTGTTGAAATGCCTTTTCCTGCTCTTCACCCCAGATATACTTTACATCTTTCCGAGTCAGCTCTGTTAGGGATCCTGCTATCTTTGAGAAGTTTTCAATAAATCGCCTATAATAACCGACAAGTCCTAGAAATTGGCGGATTTCCGTGGGAGTTCTACGAGTTGCCCAGTTCTTTATGGCCTCGATTTTTGATGGATCAACTTGGATTCCATGGCTGTTGATCACATGTCCAAGGAATTTAACTTCTCGCAACCAAAATTCACATTTGAAAATTTGGCGTATAACTGTTCCTTCTCTAACAACTCCAAGATCAGCTTGAGATGTTGTTCGTGCTCCTCCTTATTTCTGGAATAGATAAGGATATCGTCTATGAACACTATTACAAATTTGTCCAAATACGGTTTAGACACTCGATTCATGAGGTCCATGAATACGGCTGGTGCGTTGGTCAAACCGAATGGCATCACCTGAAATTCGTAATGTCCATAACGAGTTCTGAACGCTGTCTTGGGAATGTCTTCTTCCCGAACCTTTACTTGATGATAATTGGATCGTAGATCAATCTTAGAGTAGAAGCTAGATCCCTGTAGTTGGTCAAATAGGTCGTCAATTCTGGGAAGGGGGTAGCGGTTCTTTACCGTTAACTTGTTTAGCTCTTGGTAGTCTATGCACATTCTGAAGGATCCGTCTTTCTTTTTCACAAATAAGACCGGAGCTCCCCAAGGTGAGGAACTTGGTCGAATGAATCCTTTATCCATCAACTCTTGTAGTTGATTGGATAGCTCTTGCATTTCAGAAGGAGCGAGTCTATATGGGGCTCTTGCGACCGGTGCAGCTCCCGGCACCAAGCCGATTTGGAACTCCACTTGCCTAGCTGGCGGAAGCCCATGCAAATCTTCCGGGAAGACCTTCAGATAGTCACAAACCACTGGAATATCCTCGAGTCATTTCTCCTCCGACTCTTTTTCTGCAATCTGTATTAATACTGCATGGCAACCTTTCCTAAGGAATTTTAATGTCCTTAAGCCGGATATGACATTCAGCTGATGATTCTTTCTTTCCCCATGGACTGTTAGGACCTTCTTATTGTGGAGTGGTATCCGTACCACTTTCTTACCGCACAAAATCTCGGCATGATTGTGTGACAACCAATCCATACCAATTACTACATCAAAACTTACAAGTTCTATAGGCATCAAGTCTATCTTAAAGGGATGATCTGCCAGCTTCAGTGCGCATTCCTTAATAATACTACTTGCCTCTATTATTTTGCCGTCAGCCAGCTCTATAGTATAAGAGTTGTCTAAGGGAAAAGGAGTGGCATTCATATGCTTACTAAACTTATCAGATATAAACCTCCTATCAGCCTCAGTATCAAAGAGTACGTAAGCGTAAATGTCATTTAAAAGAAACGAACCTGATACCACATGGGGATCCTGACGAGCCTCACCTGCTCCTAATACAAAAGCTCTCCCCTGAGCTCCTCCACCATTTTTCAACTTCGGGCACTCACTCCTGAAGTGCCCGGCAGCTCCACATTCATAGCAGCCTCTCTGATTGCCGACATTGTTACCCGGGGTACCAAATTTACAGTCCTTGGCCAAATGACCAAGACGTTTGCATTTTCCACAAGGGATTGGGCAGGGACCCTTGTTGTGATGGTAGGTGTATTGGGTGCAGAAAGGCTTTGTACCTGTGTATCCTTTCCTTGTCTCGACTCCCGCTACATAAGCCTTGATGGTTTCGGGCTTCTTGGATTGTGAGCCCGTATTCTTTCCAGGCTTGTCCTCCCATTTCCTCTTGTTTTCCCCGGCCTTGGCTTCGATTCTCCGGTACACTTGATCCATAAGGTTGTTGGCCATTCTGATGGCGTCCTGAATGGTGGTTGGGTTGGAGGGAGTGACATTGCCTTGAATTTGAGGAGCGAGTCCCTGAATGTAACCCTCAATTTTCTTATATTCAGGGGTTACCATCTGTGGGCACAGAATGCTTAGTTCGTGGAATCGGTTGGTGTACCCAGCTACATCCGTTCCTTTCATAGCCAGATTCCAAAACTCTGACTCCATCTTCTGTAGTTCATTTCTCGGGCAATACTCGTCGGTCATCATTTGTTTTAACTCGGTCCAGGCGAGTTGGTAAGCTGCATCAATCCTCACAGACTGGGTATACGAGTTCCACCATGTCAAGGCGCTATCTTGCCGAGTGTGGGTGGCGAATTTCACCTTGTCTCCTTCAATACATCCGCTAACACGGAAGACATACTCCAATTTTTCGAACCATCGTACTAATCCGACGGCTCCTTCAGTTCCGTTAAAGTATCGGGGCTTGCAACTCAAAAACCCCTTAATTCCACAACCCTGTGGGTGGGTTTCAGTACCTCCCGTGATGCGGCTAGCACCACCATCTCCATTGGCAGAACTGTTTTGGTTGGTCTCATAAGTGGCTATATCGGCGGCCACTCTTTGTGCGACTAATTCCTCGATTTCTGCAACGTTCATGGCTCTTCTTGGTGGCATTATCTTAAAGTTTAAAGAAAAGAGCATAGTGTAAGAAGTTGAATCTTGAAGATTTAAATTTTTCTTAAGGCACAACACTATAATCATCAAACACAATTTCATAAATAACTTGCAATATTCATTAATCATTCATAACTTTCTTACAACGGGGCGGGTTATTACCCGAAAATTTTTGTCCTACACTATTACATAATATTTTTCCTAATATTACTAAGATAGATAAAGGGTACTAAGTGTGGGAGTGACCATGGGTCTCTCCCTTCTCCAACGCGTTGAGGCGATGAGTCAGTTCCTCGTTCCGAGCCTCGCTTTCGGCTAGTCGCTGCCGAAGCTCATCCAGGCCATCCTGTTGGATGGTGAGGGCGTACTGGTTAACCCAGTACAAGTTGGAGTTCTGAATCTCCTCCCGCTCCAAACGGGCAGTCAATTCTCCAATATCCTGGTTAAGTAACCGGATTTGGAGGTCGTGCCTTGTAGACCGTGCTACCAAGAGTGGTATGGTCTGTTCGGCGGGTTCTTGGGTGAGTGATGGGGTAGGTGCGGAGGATGGTCCTCCGATCTCAAAGTGGGAGGGGATTCCCTCCTCCCGCCTCCATTCTTGGAGGGTCTCGGGCATCCAGCCCCATCTTCAGTCGTTTGCCCGTCGTTGCTGTGGTGGGGGATTTGGTTGAGGAGTCGGTATGGGAATAGACTCCCGCCTCGGTGTGATCACCCTCTTTCGGGGTGTATACATCATCTTCGGGCCGTTAGGGTAGGGACGGTACGGCTTGAACGATGGAACCGCTGGGTGGTATGGGGTGCAGGCGGGGATTACTGGGGGCGGTGGATCCTCTCCGTCGTCATCTTCTTCCGTAGGTTCCTCTTCTGACTCCTCCATTGGTTCTTCGGAGGCGTCTTCTTCTTCAGACGGTTCTCCTCCGGTGAAAACTTCAGTGACTTCGGGGCTCATGGGGGTGTACTCATCCTCTGAATCGGACAAGATGATGATGGTGTTGTTTGACATGTTTTCTGCTATCAAGGTCCATTCATAGTCTTTTAGTTAGTTACAAAATATTTTCAAAATCAGTAAAACTTAAGTGCAGTTATAGTCTAGGGTACTAATGCAACCTAGTTCACTATAACTATAGCTCTGATACCAATCTATCACACCCAGTTACCCCGGTTGGCAACAAAGCACGACATCGCGGAAGCATTATCCATAATCATAACGAACGACCACTATATGGACGTTTTTAAAATACATCGTTAAAACTTTAAAATATAGCAATGTTTTACATAGTCTGATATGAAGAAAAGAAGTTCGCACAATACAGAAATTTAATTACATAATTAAAGTATCCAAGATAATGCAGCTATAATTGGCTAATAAACATTGTTAATCACCTTGATTAATTTCTAATGACCACTGGTTAGGTTATAATTGGCTATTAAATACAGATTAGGTCGTAGATGCTAGCCTGGTTTAATGCCGGATGTTACACATCAAATGATATTGTATCTCCAAATGCATCGTAGTTTCGTTTGGCAACATCATCAGCCCAAAAAACGCATGACAATGATCCATCACTATCACAGGTGTATTGCATTGAGAAATTGGAACCATCGCTGTTTGATTTTTTTTCACTTGTCGATGAACATTTGTACGTCATTGTCACCAATGAAAAGTCTTATATCCCTTCGAAAATTTTTGAAATCATACTTTGTTGCGCCAATGTTGGTGAATGAACCATGTACTTGCTTAAGTAATTTGTGAACTTTTGTTGGACCCATATTTATATTTCCCGCCCTATGTATAAGAGCTTGTTGTGCGAAGTGTAACCTCCGTGCGGACGTTAATAGGTGTCTATCTTCCTTGTTGACAAACTCATGATTGTGGAATTTGATGAAACGGTAGACTTCGTACTTGCCATTGTTTAATAGCCTTACCCCTAATGATGCAGGACATTTTGTGCTTGAAGAAGCAGTGCATCGTTTCTTGTTGCTGGTCTCATCTTTAGTGCCGCAATAGCCTTTATCACTGGCTTTGCTACATATTAATAGTTTCAATGTTATTGCTCCATGACGATTGATTTTCTGCGTTGACTGACGAATTTTGAATCTGGTCGCTTTCGCATAAACCTCATAGCATTGGATAGTTTCGTTCAAAGTGTCAAACACGGTACCGTTACAAGGCATATTCACATCTGATGCGTATGGTACATGATAGAATGTCCCTCCCGGAGACGTAAATTCATTGTTGTCACACCCTTGTCTTGAACTCAGGAATCTGGAAGTTTAATAAGTACCGGCAGATCAAACAAATAAACAATATTAATATAATGTATATATTAAATAACACTAACATTTTTCATCTTCACCATGCATCAAAATATATCAAATTAACTCCACTGTCCATTTTTTGTGAAATTAGAGAATGCATTCAAAATACAAAGAAACTGCGATATGTTGCATTCAATACATCATATATGCATCCGTGTTAAAAACCATCACATCTTCAAAACATCATCGGTACAAAAAAAACATGCATTAACAAACATTAAAAACTAAACTGAGTATGCATCCGCCTATATCATGCATCGTGTTTTCCTCAATGAAATCATGTGTTAACACGAAGAACACATAGAACCAGTTGGTGATATCGATTTACACTGTAATGATGTTGTTTTAAAACTTTAATCGGTTATGCAACAATGATGATGCCTTTACAAGAAAAATTGATTTACAATAATTACCATTGTTGTTTCCTGATGCATCTGTTTCTTCCATTATAGTTGAAGCATCCACCATGTATGTTCTTTACTCTAAATCAGTATGTATGTGTGCTTCGTCCAGCAAATAAATGTTCAGCAGGGTTCGTTCAATGGAAAAATGGGTGTAGCTACGTTCATCAAAGGTTCACGGTATAATGATTATTTTGGAATGAGTTTCAAATTCAAAATCATGAAATCAGAAAGGTTGAGAGATTTTAGGATACCAAAATTTAAAAAAAAATCAGATTTTAATTATATTAGATAAGGTATCATTTTCATTACCCGAAAATGCCCTTGCTTATCGTTTTGATGCATAGGCGGGTGCCAGTGTTGCAGTGTGAGTTTTCCAGCGTTTTCTGAAGCGTGTGGGATTTCCGTTGAACCCCCTACATATTTATATATATATATATATATATATATATATATATATATATATATATATATATATATATATATATATATATATATATATATAAGCATTGAACTCTAATCCGAATTTTAACCACCCAAAATTGGCCATCCGAATTCGAATCAGTACTCATCCGAGTTGGCCGCCCGAATTGGGCATCCGAATTCGGATCCAACACTTGGACATTTTCTAGATTTTCTTAGTGTTGCAGTTCGCAACATATACGGGTTTTACATAAAAAAAAATAGTAAAATCCATTTTTATTTACATGCAATTCAATCTTATGATATATTAACATTATTGGGGTGTTTATACACTATTTTCCCCCATCATAAACGCTTAGATTTGTCCAGATTAGTAAAAAATAAATACTTTTTCTCAAGAATACAAAAGTTTATAAAAAGTCAAATTTCTTACCTATTTGGATGGTTTGACCCACGATTTTTGATTCTGAAGCTTCTAGGAACTTCAATTGATATTTTGCAACTGATATTACATACATGAAACGTCAATTTCTCATATTTATAAATTTGAATTTTCTCTTTTTTAAACTCTAAAATAAATTAAAAAAGCTTAGAAATTAGTTTCTTACCTCAAACTCCAACTGATCCTTGATAATTATTAGATAAACTACGAATTTATCTTTGGTTAAATCTCTGAATTTATTGCAAATTTAATAATCTTGGTGAAGGAGATGAAGATGCCGTAGAAGATGAGAGAGAGAAGGAGAATTTTGCATGGTGATAAATGAGCATTAACTCATTTGTAGGTTTTTATATATTCAACTTTTCCTAAATGTTCCATTTTACCCCTAGACTTATGTTTATTATATCTCTTTTAAATTTTTGATCATCTAAATATTTTATAACAATTATTCAACTTAATTAAATAATTTCATTACTTAAATAAATTACAATACAAATAATGTAACTAAATTACATTTTTAATTAAAAAAAATCAGAAATTAAATGTCTGGTTAAAGACTAGGTTGTTACAAAAAGAAGATCCTCCTACTTGATCAAGTTTCTTGCCTGAAAAAAAGGATTAAACATTAAACGGTAAATGCTTAGTGAGGAAATAGATTGTGCATAAACCATGTATGGAATTACAAGTGTTGGTATCAAATCAATGATATACCAGATCAATAAATTGAGACACGAAGTAAAATAGATGCACATATCTTGTCATGCCGTCAGGTTACGAACAACTAATGCTCTTAACCAAAATCATAAAAATCGAAGCTACCAGTTGGGATACCTTATGCCATTTCAATTGCATAAAAATTAAAATTGTAGTTATGAGAGCCTAAACAATGGCACTAACGTATAGAAAGAAATATTCCTAGAAATGAGTGCATAGTAATATAGAATAAGGTCATTCATTGTGCTATGATCATGCATATCAATTCAATAACTCATAAATCATATAGTGTCATCATTAGCAAAATAATACATGGTAATACAACAATCTATCACTCACAAGTATTATTTCCAAAGCCGCAAAGCAATGACGAGTCACGATCGTTCCAACCAAGCTATTAATGCCCAACCGAAATGCTAATTTTCTCAAATGAAATATCAATTCCAAGACCCTTTGTATAAGGCCTAATGATTTTATATCATTCTACATTAACATATAATAAGGTCACATAAGCAATCATAACAAAATGATTGAATTTTCATACAAGTACTCATGACAAATATTATCAATCAACAATCAAACATAAACAATTAATAACAAGAAATGAATCACTAACCCAATGATTGTATTATATTCAAATGATTACAGAGATGAGAATAAGATGAACGACCACTGTAGCCCTAGAATTCTCTCAATGATTTTCGTGCAATGTACAAAATAAATCTGTCAGATCTACCTATTACAAAATTCAACATTATATTTATACCAAAATAGAACTATGAACTATTTACAATTTACACCCTTGACTTATTTTATTTCATCAATTAAAATAAGATCTAACATTCTCCCCCTTTGATGAAGTAAACTCAGTCTTGACTTTGCTAGACCCAACTTCATTTCAAAATTCCTCACGCTCTTTTTGTTGGACAGTCTCCATTTGATCTTTGAAATAAATTCCACCATGAGCCTCTTATCATAAGCACTCAGAGCTCCTCTCTTTGTCTTCCTTTGCTGATCAGCAGCCAACTTGCCTTTCAACCCACTCATAACTTTCTGAAGGGTTCCATCACAAAACTTGTTTAGCTCAATACTTCTCATGGCTCTCAGATTTTGATCTTTATCTTTGTACATGACATAAGGACGCTTCACCATTATCACTTGATATTCTTTTAACTCTCCAGCAAATTTGGTAACTCTATTAGGTGGAGTGATGTTAGGCACAAAAAGGCCTCAGTCAAACCCGTTCTACATCTGAGGGGGAGATTTATAATCAAACCTGTTGATGCATTTGAAGGTTGAATTTAAGGCCTGTTATATGCCTTATTGAAACCTGAAAATGATTTGCAATATCAGTCTAAAGCTGTTCTATATGTTGCATGTGTTGCAACTAAGACAGTTTGTCTAAGCTGCTCTGTCTGCTGAACAGGCTGGACATAAACTGTCTACGCTGCTCTACACTGTTGAGCAGCTTGGGCATTTTTAAAGTGTTCTGTTCTTTGTGAACAGAACCTGTTCTTTGTGAACAGGCTAAACACTTTATGGAATATGTTTCCAAGTCATCATGTATTGTTTTTGACTACAAGATCAGTTTACAAAGTCGAAGATAAAGTGGAAAACAGAACTGCTCAGCCTGCCCACGCTGTTCTGTAACATGAAGACAAAAGGTTATTTGAAAAAGGGTGACAGACCTTTTTCTTATATCAAAATAGGCCTTTACAAGGAAGAAAGACGCAAAGTTGACATTCCTAAATTAGTTAAAGGCAATGCAACAGTAGACAAAGTGAAAAGACAAAAGTTCTGCACATGTGAAGACAAGTCTGCTTTTCAGAAAAGTGCAGAAAAGGTTATGTTGTCTTTTCAACAAGACTTCTCCTTTTTCATTCCGTCCAATGAAGATGTTTCTCTTAGATCCTCTGAGTGAGTATAAAAGGAAGCTTCTAAGGACAGAAAAAAAAAAGTGAAGAAAGCTAAGTGCTGAAACCAAGAGTGAACGTGCAAGTGTGATTTTCATGCATGCAAGCCTTCTGTGTAAATCAGTATCTGTGTGTCTAAGCTGTTTTACATAAGCTGTTCCCTTAAGTCTTGTTAACACAGTGAGTGCTTCTTAGTGAGTGTATTCATTGTATACTAGTTTGAGTTTGTCTTAGACTAGTGAACATACTATTGTATCTGTCATCTCAGCTTGAACTATTCCGCATTCAAGCTTGTTTGTAATTAACAAATTGTTGATAATACATACAAACATTGAGAAAATAGTGTGTAGTTTTTAAATAGCTGTATTCACCCCCCCTCTACAGCTTAAAGCTATATACTTTGGGAACCTCTCGGGACCTACATTGATATATTTAAAAGTTTGAAAGGGTATATATGATATTAAAGTTTTAAATTGGGTAAATATGATATTATGAAGTTTTAGAAGGATATATATATGAAATTCTTTTTTTGGCTTAGGTATATATGATATTTTGCAGTTTTAGAGGGACATATATGAAATTCTCCCTTAATCTAATATCACATATGCATATAATCTAAGGGCAACGGTTGTTTCCAAAGTTTTCCGATGCATATTGGTTTTCCATTGAACTCACCCACATATATTATATATATATATATATATATATATATATATATATATATATATATATATATATATATATATATATATATATATATATATGGATTCTTTTAATAACATAAATATTTGTGACAACCTAAGAACTAAAGGGTAGTTATGGAATAAAAAATTATCTCTTCTATTTATATATTCTCTTTTTTCTCTCCTCTTTCTTTTAAACACTAAAAAAATTTGTCAATCATCCTTTATCTCCTCCCCTCAATCTAAACACTAGAAACCATCACAATGTATTTTTCTGGCGACCACCTGCAACTACCAGGTCCATTCCTTCTCCATTTCCCTCTCGTACTTCCTCTCGATCGCTTGGGCTTTCTTTCGATCTCTCAAAACCCTAGTGTTGTCGCCCCACCATTCTGTCGCACCATAAAACCCTAGTGTCGCCACAACACGAATCCGTCGCCTCCATTGCCTTCATGACTGCCACCACCACTCGGTCTCTCCAAGACAACACTCACCAAGAAATGAAGGTTCTTTGTAAATGTGTTTGTTTAATGTTTTTTGTATATGATTCACAAGATTTGAATGTTTTTTTGATTAAAAATGTGATTTTTGTATATTTTTTATCAGTTGCATACCAAGTGTTTGATAAAATGTCTAAATGAAATATTCTTTTTTTATTTCAGTTCGTCTGCGATACTCTACGTAGAATATATTGTACTCTACATAGAATACTTGACATTCTACACGATACTCTACATAGAATACTTGACCTTCTACATAGAATATGCTCATCGGTTCGTTGAAGGTTCTGGTTCCTGATGGTTTTGTATTTGATAGTTCAACGCCTTTATGTATTTTATCCGTATTTGGTTTGTATTTTTACATATATATGATAATTTATATAGAATAAATAGTATTCTATACAGAATTGATTGTAGCTAGTTTGTATCTATGTAGAATATTGTTATTGTTGTATCTATATAGATTACACTATATTCTATACAGAATTGATTGTAGCTAGTTTGTATAAATGTAGAATATTGTTATTGTTGTACTAGTAAATTGTTATTGTTGTATCTATATATAATACATGACATTTTATATGGATTACATGATAATCTACATAAAATATGTTCGTCTATTTATTTGTTTAAATTGTGTTTTTAATGTATTTCTATATAGAATACGTGGTACTCTATATAGAATAAATGATAATATGCATAGAATACGTTTACCAGTTTATTGGTTATTGTTGTTATCATATCTCTTACATATCATTCTATGTAACATTCTACATAGATTATGAATAGTAATGTTAATCTACATAAAAAGATATAGAAATGTATAAAAAACACATAAAAATATATGAAATGTATAAGAAACATAACATTCTACATAAAAAGATATAGAATTATATAACATTCTATATAAATACATAATATTTTATATAGAATATGTTAAATTTGTGCAGGTAAATAATTTTTTATATGAAATTTTTTTTTTGCCAAAAATACCATTTGCACACGTTTTCAATATATTCCACTATCAAAATTCTAAATAATTACAAAAATGTTATTTGACAATTTTCAGCCATAGATCTTCTTATCTAATGGTTACAAATGGTTCTTAGTTTCTCATGATATTTAAGGTTCTCAAAAAAACTCTTCTATATATATATATATATATATATATATACATATATTGAGGTTCAATCTAGAACTTTTATGCATCTGGAAATCTCTAGGAACTTTTGTGCATATTATAATCTTTCAAGGGTGTATTAAGGGCATTTAGGGAATAATATAATTAATTTTTTAAAATGGTTAAAAGATAATTAGTGGATTTGAATTTGGTAACTAAATCGTCATATTAAACAATTTTTATATTTATCTCCTCTCTCTCTCTCTCTCTCTCTCTCTCTCTCTCTCTCTCTCTCTCTCTCTCTCTCTCTCTCTCTCTCTCATCTCTCCCTCTCTCTAGGCCTAATGGAGACCACCACCACCATCTCTCTGTCTATCTCCACACATTAAAACCGGTGATGAACACGAAAATGAACATGGTGATGTATTGTTTCGAATCCGAATGAAGATTCATGTATGGAGTTTAAGATGATGCATGGTCGGGAATGTTCAAATTCGAATGAACATGATAATGTTTAGTTTTAAATCCGGATGATCACATATATGAACGATGACTCATGGCAACCGATGATGAACAAGACGATTAACATGATGAACGATGCATAAGAGTGAATGCATAGATAGATGATGAACGGCAATAAATGATGTGCATGATTGATGAACGATGAAATGATGATGATGAACGACGATGATGCATAACAGCAGATGATGATAAACAATGATGCATCACGAATTTGTATAGATTTTGTATAGATAAATTCGAGATGCATCACGAATTGAACGATGTACATGAAATGTATCCACATCTCTATCATCTTTTTTAAATTTGTGTAGATTTTGTTAAACTTGGAAGTGTATTAATTGCATTTATTTAACATTTATTATATACTTAGTTGCTAGAATATTAAATTTAATATAAAATTAAAATTAATTTGAATAAATAAATATTTTTTCCAAAACTACACAAAATACATTCCCTTGTTTGATCTTGATTGCACTGGATGCATAAAGTTTTCCAACTATTTACCATTTTGTCATTTAATCTAAACCATAAAAATCTTTTGATCTAATGGATGTCATGAGTTCTTTTGTAACTCGATATACAAAAGTTTTTCACTGAACCTCTATATATATATATATATATATATATATATATATATATATATATATATATATATATATATATATATATATATATATATATATATATATATATATATATATATATACA
>JAANYP010002919.1:80142-115006 GCA_020465985.1 Centrapalus pauciflorus | reverse complement strand
AATCATTGAATTCAGCAATACAAACAGTCTTGATTACTTCTTATGTTTTATGCTATTATTGATTCTGAAAGTTTTTGTCAAAATAATTAAGTGTTATTCCGCAAACTTCTTAATTAAACTTTGATTCAAAGCAAGATTATTGATTTATACTCTGATAAATTCAAATCAGTTAATCTTGGTTATTCATAATTTTCATAAGTTTTAGATCCTAACAAGTGGTATCAGAGCCACAGGTCGTTCTTTGTTTTTCAAAGTCGAAAACTTTCTTTCAAATTTTTTAATCTTTTTCAATGGAATTTGAAAATAGCAGCAGTGGATCTGGGCAAGGACTCAAAGTGCCTATGCTCAAGCCCACTGAATTTGAGATGTGGAAACTCAGGATTCAACAGCATATTCAATTCATTGATTATGCCATATGGGAAGCTGTTGAATTTCCTCCTGCAGTTGATCCAGAACTTGATGCTGAGGGAAAACCAGTAAAAACTCCTCAAAAAACTGAACTTGAAAGGAAGGCTAGAATGAATGAAGTGAAAGCACTCACATTATTACAAATAGCCATTCCTAATGCTTATCAACATCAGTTCAAAAAGTTCTATACTGCTCACTCTCTTTGGAATGCCTTAGAGAAGAGGTTTGCTGGTAATGCAAGTACCAAGAGAAATCAAAAGGACCTCTTGAAACAGCAGTATGAAAACTTTTCTGGTGGCAAGAATGAAAACCTCACTCAAATCTTTGACAGGTGCAACAAACTGATAAGTGAACTGGAAAGTGCAAGGGTCAATCTGGATCAAGATGAGGTCAACAGAAAGTTTCTCAGATCTCTTGGAGAAGAATGGACAGTCTATGCTGCACAGTGGAGAACAAAAGACACACTTGATGAGATAGAATTGGATGATCTATACAACAGTCTAAGAGTGTTTGAGACTGAAATTGATGCTAAAAAGAAATCCTTTTCTTATAATCACAACACTGCTCTTCTGTCCTCTGAAAAATCTAATACCTGTGATTCTTTTTCAGGTGGTGATGGCAATTCTGCTGAAACTCATTATGAAGCTTTTGTTGCCAATGATGGATTATTTGCTCTAAATGTTGAAGACTTGGAACAAATCCATCCTGATGATCTTGAAGAGATGGATTTAAAGTGGCAACATGCAATGCTGACCATGAGAGCCAAAAGATTCCTAAAAAGAACTGGAAGGACCAACTTTCAAGCCAAAACAGATGGCAAACCATCTTTTGATAAATCAAAAGTGGAATGCTATAAATGCCATAAGCTTGGTCACTTTGCCAGAGAATGTAGATCTCAAGGTCAACAGCCATCAAGGATTTCACAGCCCATCCAAGCTTCCTCATCAACAGCACTTGTCTCTCAAGAAGACAATGTGTTTGACTGAAGTGATCAGACAGAGGAAGAATTCCAAAATCAAGCACTGATGGCAGAAACCTCAAATGTCTCCTCAACTGAACTACCATCTGAGGTAAACTCTAAACTCTGCTCTCAATCATGCAAAAATATGGTTAAAAAGTACAGAGATCATAATGAGAGCATGTGTAAAACTCTAGCTAAGATGGAAGAAAGGAGATATGAATATATGCAAGCCATAGAAGATCTGGAAAAACAGATCAATGACTATAAGGATAATGAGCTTCAAATGGGGTATGATAGAAACTATCATGAATGGGAGAAAAAGGAACTCAATAAGAAAATAGAATCTCTGAATAAAAAGGTAGAAGAAACTGAACAGAAGGTGTTAGAGGCTAATGAGAAACTGAAATCTGTTAACATAGATTTAGGTAACTTCAAGTTAGCAAATCAAAAGCTAGAACACCTAATGGAAGTTCAATTCAAAGATAGAGTCAAATCTCAGGTCAATCCCAAAGAAGGAATAGGATACAGAGCTACTCCACCTCCATATAATAACAAGTACATTCATCCAATGAGTGAAGTTGCTGATAGACTTGTCAATGAACCACTAGATGAGTCTATGACTATTGTAGATCCTATCCTTGATAGCAGTCCTGAACCAAAGGTAGATAACAGTCAAAATAGAGACTGTGACACAAAGAGTGCACCCATAGAAGTCCAAGTTCCTAGTAAGAAAGGAAAAGAGAAGATGAGTGTATGCAATGCTACTCCACAAGTTTCTGTACATTCTAACTGTAACACTGCATCTTCATCAAAAGGAACTAAAAGAGGTAAAACTGTTTCTATCTGCACATGCCAAAAACATGGTGTTCAAAAGTTTCCTAAACAACAGCAGGTAAGAGGAAACCAGAGAAACAAGAACCAGAAATTGACAGAAAAGTCTGGTGTTCCAATTCAAACTGTCAAAAGATGCTTTCACTGTGGAAGGAAGAATCACTTAGCCAAGGATTGTTTTTACAAACCAGCTGTTGCAAAACAGACTGTGAATCACACAAAATCAAATCCTAAACAGGCAAAGCACTCAAAAGTGAAACCTTCCACAGCAGCTCCAAAGAGAACAGTTGATCACAGATTCTCAAAAGTTAATAAAAAACAGTCCACACATCAAAAACAAGTTTTGGCAAAGCCTAAATCAAGTTTTAAACAAATATGGTGTGTCAAGGACAAATCTGTTTCTCAAACTGCTAATGCAAAAGATCAGACTGCTAAGTCAAAATCTGATGCTGTTAGTGCAAAAAATGAAACTGTTAGCACTACAAACACAGCTCAAGCTGCTGAGCATCAAACTGGAGCTGCTAGTGAATCATCTGAGACTGTCAGAAGAAAATATGATCAAAATAATTGGATACCTCATATCATCACTAAATACTCTCCAAAGACTCCATCAGTAGATCTCACCAAATACAAGAAGTCAAAAACAGTTTTTAGTTATGTCAATGTACAAGGCCAACCCAAAACCAATTTGGTTTGGGTTTACTCCACTACTAACTAAGCTGTTATTTGTGCAGGGCAACCACAGGTCTACTCATAGGACAAGATGGCATCTGGACAGTGGATGCTCTAGGCACATGACAGGCAATTCTGAATGCTTGTCAAATTTCAAAGGATTTGATGGAGGTTTTGTTGCATTTGGAGGCAACTCAAAAGGAGGTAAGGTTACAGGTAAAGGTACTGTAAATGCAGGCAACATGACATTCCATGATGTTTTGTATGTTGAACAGCTTAAGTACAATTTATTGAGTGTCTCTCAAATCTGTGACAAACAAAACATTGTTCTGTTCACAGATTCTGAGTGCATTGTTCTTTCAAAGGATTTCAAAATTCCTGAAAATCTTGTTTTACTTAGAACACCAAGAAAGGACAATGTTTACTGCCTAGACACAGCTCTTTTGACTAAATCAAATACTTTAAGCTGTTTAATATCCAAAGCATCATCAAATGAGTCTGCTCTTTGGCATAGAAGGATGTGTCACATGAACTTCAAGTCCATGAATGATTTAGTTAAAAAGAATCTGGTAAGAGGTTTACCACAAAAGGAGTTCATTTGTGATGATCATTGTGTAGCATGTCTTAAAGGTAAGCAACACAAAACTTCTCATAAGGCCAAAGAAGTAAATTCAATCTCATCTGTTCTTCAGCTGTTACATATGGATCTATTTGGTCCAACATCTGTTTTGAGTTTGAATAAAAGGGCATACTGTTTAGTCATTGTTGATGATTTCACCAGATTTACTTGGGTTTACTTTCTTAGGTCCAAAGATGAAACTGCTGAGCTTGTTAAGTCTTTTATCCTTAAGATAGAAAACCAATCCAATTCCAAAGTTAAGGTGATAAGATCAGACAATGGAACTGAATTTAAAAATCAAATTCTAAACAGTTTCTGTGAGTCCAAAGGTATTGCTAGACAATATAGTGCACCAAGAACACCACAGCAAAATGGTGTAGCTGAAAGAAAGAATAGAACATTAATTGAGGCTGCTAGAACAATGTTAGCTGATTCCAATCTGCCTATGACTTTCTGGGCAGAAGCTGTCAATACAGCCTGTTATGTTCTAAATAGGGTTCAAGTAGTTCAATCACAAGGGAAAACTCCCTATGAGCTATTCCACAACAGAAGTCCCCTAATAGCTTTCTTCAAGCCTTTTGGATGCCCATGTACTATTCTTCACACTAAGACTCACTTAGGGAAGTTTGAGAGTAAGGCTGAAGAAGGATTTTTTGTAGGATACTCAAATCAAAGCAAAGCCTATAGAGTATACAACAGAGTGTCTAAAACAATTGAAGAGAGTGCCAATGTTGAATTTAATGAAAATACTGCTAACATCAAAGGCACTGGTCCTGATTGGTTATTTGATTTAGATTCACTAACAAATTCTCTGAGCTTTGCTGAGTTTACTACAGAAGCTGATGCATACAGGGTTGAAGCTGCTAACACAAATTCTCATGCTGCCAATACAATTTCTCATGCTGTTGGCACAAAGTTTCAGACTGTTGCAGATTCAACAAGTTGGGATGATTTCACCACTCTACCACTTCTGTCATGTGATCCTCCAGGGGTCCTGAGCACTCAACATGATGCAAATCCAGACACTGAAGTGCCATTCCCAAGTCCTGACAGCACAGCTCCAACACAAAAGGAAACAGCTCCAGTTTCTAGGCTAGCAGTCCCAACAGCTTCTCAAGCTGTTAGCCTAGAAACTCAAACTGTTCCAGAGAAGAAACTGAACCATTCACTGGTTCTGATGGAGATGACACAAACCTTGGAACATCCTTCCAAACAGAGAGAGAGCCCACACTAAGAGTTCATAAGTATCACCCTCTCAATCAAATACTGGGTGATCCAAGTACTCCTGTTCAAACAAGGAAGATGGTCCACAATGAGACTGCTGCTGCTGAACAAGCAGTTCCAGAATTCAGCCTAGCTGCTTTTGAACATGCCTGCTTCATGTCTCAACTAGAACCTAAAAAGGCATCAGAAGCACTAAAAGATTCATCCTGGATTGAAGCTATGCAAGAAGAGCTTTTACAGTTCAAAATTCAGAATGTATGGACTCTGGTGGATCTTCCTAAAGGTAAGAGAGCAATAGGTACAAGGTGGGTGTTCAGAAACAAGAAGGATGAGAGAGGGATAGTCATCAAGAACAAAGCAAGACTAGTAGCACAAGGGTACACTCAAGAAGAGGGAATAGATTATGATGATGTTTTTGCTCCAGTAGCAAGAATTGAAGCCATCAGACTATTTCTAGCATATGCAAGTTTCAAAGGCTTTAAAGTGTATCAAATGGATGTTAAGTCTGCTTTCTTGTATGGGACAATTGAAGAGGAAGTGTATGTGTGTCAACCTCCTGGTTTTGAAGACTACAAGTATCCAGACAGGGTGTACAAGCTAGACAAAGCTCTCTATGGTCTTCACCAAGCCCCCAGAGCATGGTATGACACACTGTCATCATATCTTCTACAGAATGGATTCAAGAGAGGCACTCTGGACAAAACACTTTTCACTAAATCCATCAAAGCTGAGATTCTACTTGTCCAGATCTATGTTGATGACATCATCTTTGGCTCAACTAATGATAGGTTGTGCAAAGATTTTGAGGCCCTAATGCACAAAAAGTTTCAAATGAGTTCAATGGGGGAACTCACATTCTTTCTAGGGCTGCAGGTCAAACAGAAGCCTACTGGTCTATTCATAAGTCAATCAAAGTATGTCAAAGACATACTGGAAAAGTTTGGCTATCAAGACACAAAGGTTGCAAGCACTCCAATGGATCCTCATAAACAGCTTCATACAGACAAAGATGGCATAGATGTGGACATTCATCTATACAGATCCCTTATAGGATCTCTCATGTATCTAACATCTTCTAGACCTGATATAATGTTTGCTGTTTGTGTGTGTGCCAGGTTTCAATGTTCACCAAAGGATTCTCACTTGGTTGCTGTTAAGAGAATCTTCAGATACCTTAAAGGCCAACCACATTTAGGCCTCTGGTATCCCAAAGACTCTCCTTTTGAACTAACTGCATATTCTGACAGTGACTATGGTGGTTGCAACATTGACAGAAAATCCACAACTGGTGGATGTCAATACTTAGGAGCAAGACTGGTCTCTTGGCAATGTAAGAAACAAACAACTGTCTCCACATCATCCACTGAAGCAGAATACGTAGCAGCTGCAAGCTGCTGCTCCCAGGTAATGTGGATTCAAAATCAGCTAAGAGACTATGGTATGAATTTCTTATCCACTCCTATTTATATTGACAATTCAAGTGCAATTAGCATTGTGCAAAACCCAGTGAAATTCCCAAAAACCAAGCATATAGAAATCAGATTTCACTTCATCAGAGATAGTAATGAAAAGAAGTTAATCCAAGTTACCAAAATACATACTGATGATCAGCTAGCTGATCTATTTACAAAACCTTTTGATGTAGGAAGGTTCACTTTCCTAATATCAAACATTGGTATGGTAAACATGGATTAATTGATTTTTATTATTATCAACTCAATATGCTAATTTAAGGGGGAGACACTGTTCCATTGAAAATTTGCACAAATTTACACTAACAGCATGAGTCTTTTCTCATGCTGCTAGTTCATTTTCTCGGACTGCTAGTTATTTTCACTTGATCTGTCAAAGTGTGCAGGGTATTTAGGTAATTTTCCAAATGTGTGCGCGGGACCTAACCTTTTCGAAACCTTTAAAGGTCCCAGTTTCGTTCAGTTGTAACTACCAGTTACATATTCTTCTTCCACGGCCTTCTGCTTTCTCTCTGAACGATACACACATTCTCTTCAAACCCTAAACCCTAAACCGTCGTTTCTTGATCAATGGAGTTCGTAAAAGAACACAACTGCCTCCCATACACCCTGAAACACACTGACCTTGAACCGTTCCATGAGATGATGGACTTCCTCAGGCACTCCCATATCCACTATGCCCTCAATATCAACCCCACTATATACATATCTCATATTGAGCAATTCTGGAATCATGCCTATGTTCAAACCATCAATGGAGTGCCTACCCTGACTTCCAAAATCGATGGTACTACCATCAATATCACCGAGGAGTCCATCAGACATCATCTGCATCTTCAAGATGCCACAGGTATAAAAGACCTATCTCTTACTGCTTTACACTTTGGTCTTCAAAATATCGGATATAGGGGCCCTGCTGATTCTTTTACTTTCTTGAAAGCACACTTTTCTCCTAAATGGAAATACCTTGTGCATATTATTCAGCAATGTTTAAGCCCCAAAAGAACTGGTTGGTCCGAATTTTCTTCAAATATTGCCACTGCCTTAGTGTGCTTTTCTACTGGCCAACAGTTCAATTTTTCAAATATGATCTTTCAAGGAATGTTAAGGCATCATTCCTTGAAGCATGGGAAATTTTTGATGTATCCTCGATTTTTGGCAAAAATAATTGCACACACCTGCACTACTTCAAATTTACATAAGAGGATATATGTTTCCCATAGGCACTCACTATCTTCAATCAAAAGGCTGATAAAGCCAAGTGCCAATTTTGTCAGCATTGATGCTCCATTGCCCTCTGCAATGATGAACATCATCACAAGAAACAGAGGAGAGGGGCCTGAGCAGACACAGCCCAACATTACTGCTTCAACCCCAGGACCCCAACCCACTCCTCATGATACAGATATTCCCTCTGATCCTTTTGAACAGCCCATACGCCCACTAAAATACTTATATAAAAGGAAAAGGGGACGAGGAGCTCCTTCCTCCTCCTCCCTTAGACAAGAGCCATATATCCCTGTGCAGGAGAATCCTTCTGCACAGAATATCCAAAGGGAACCAATTGAGGACACTCCCAACCTCAATCAGGAGGTGAACATCTCTTCTGAGACTGTTCATATGGGTTTTGTGGCTGGCACTACTGATGTCTCTGCACAAGAGGCACAGGACAGGGCCAACATCTCTAAGACCACACCCATGGCAACAGCAAGTGTGCAAACACGAGCTGGAAGTCCCCAGTACCAAGAAAAGAGGGGCCCAGAGGTTTCTACTTCTGGTGTTAATGTCAGTGATAGACCACAAACACCCCTGGTGTTATCTGATCTTGAGACTAGCCTGCAACTGATGCTCTTAACGGATCCAAAGCTGAAACCTGTTGTAACAATGTTGGAATACCAAATGTCCATCATTGCTGCACAGGGGGCACAAATTCATGCACTCAAACAGGCAGAAGCTGCTCACAATCAGAAATTGGCTAATCTACACAAAGGATTTACTCTTTGTGGAAATAAGCTCATCAAACTAGAGCAGTTGATTCAAACCCATGTGGCAAAGGTTGTAGGTCCTTCTGACCAAACCAATGCTTCCAAAAAGGGGGAGAATCAGGAAGTTCCTGAACCAGTCCAAGCAGCTCCAACACCAACAGTCCAAGCAGCATCAACAGCTCCATCTTCTAGGCTAGCAGTCCCAACAGCTTCTCAAGCTGTTAGCCTAGAAACTCAAGCTGCTTCTACAAGAGCAACTGGAGTTGTTATAAGAGAAGGTATTCAAGCTCCATCCAGTTCAGCCCAAGCTACATCTTCTGCTACAAAAGATAAGGGCAAGGGTATTCTCATTGAGTCTCCAAAGCACAAATTTTCTTCCAGAGAAGCCCAGATTGCCTTTGATGCTGAGATTGCCAGAAAATTAGCAGAAGAACAGGATCAGGCCTTAGACCAGCAAACCCATGCCCCAATGCAAGATGATGAAACCTTAGGAGATTACCTAAGAGGGTTTGTGGTAAAGCAAGGTGAAAGGAAGAGGAGGATGCCAACTGGGCATACCAAGGCTGAGGAGAGAAGATTCTTGATAAATTTTGCAGTTGCAGCAGACATTCCAAAGAAAATTGCTCAGTCCATGAGTACTGAGAGGCTGCAGGCAATACATGATAAAGAAATGGAGAAAAGAAAGAAAACAAGAGTCTCTTCAGAAGTTCAGCCAGTACCAACAGTTCAACCGTCCCAATCAGTCCAACCATCAACCAAACCAATCCAATCTGAAGCTGCCAGTGCACCTGCTCCTACTGATCAACCTACTGTTTCTGTTCCATCATCTGTTAAGAGGGTGATCTTTCAGCACCATTTGCAAAAAGCTATGGAGATAGAAAAGTTGCTTGATCAACATGACTTTACAAAGCCAGAAATCAACTACTGGTTTGCTAAGTCATTGGATGAAAGGAATTTAAGGGTCAAGTTTGTGATAAGGAGAGAATCTGGACCAGAAGAGGAGTTTGATACATTCTGGCAGATGGTTCATAAGCTGACCAGGGATGAACTAATAAAGATGTACCACATAGGGTCTGTTTCTCAAGCTAGATCTGATCTTCCACAAGTAAAACAACTCATCAGAGATCTAAGTTCAGTTGCTGATGCTGAATTTGCAAGAAAAGAAGTGGAAGATGCTGAGAAGAAAGGGAAGCAGATCAAGGAAGTACATATTTTTGTCAAATCCAGAACCTACAGAATTCAATTCAAAGATGGGTTTGGTATTTTCTTCAATCTCGAGTTTTACAATTTTCCAAAAGATATGCTACTCCAATTAAAATCAGTTAGGATATCTTGTGATAAAGATGAGATGAAGAGAGAGTTTTTGAAGGCTATAGATCAGAAGCTTGCACAGTTGTAAGTTTTTGAAAGCCTTGGTTTGTAAATAACAGTTTACTTTTTCATTTCCTTATTTGTATAGAACTTAAAGTCTTGTATAAATAATTTAAGTTAGGGGGAGATTGTTGGGAAATAGTTTAAGTATACTCAAGCTGTTAGTTTAGACTTCTCAGACTGTTAGTAGATTTTTCATGTAAGTACAAAGTTCATGCTGTTAGTTGAAGAAACTCGAGCTGCCAGTGTAAAAGTTCAAGCTGCCAGAGCAAAACAACTCAAGCTGCTCAGTTCATGCTGTCAAGTCATTCAAGCTGCTCAACAGTTTCATAAACAGAATGTGCCGATTTTCAGGGAAGATATCTACACGAAGATTCCAGCATATCTACTATCAGAGAAGTCATAGTCCTTCAAGGAAACACGTCTATAAAGCAATATAAATACATAAAATAGGTTTTTCTATTGTATAAGAGTTTTCTGCATATTTTTGAGTCTGTAATTGCTTTATTGTTTAAGTTTTCTTAAGCCTCTAAGGTTGTAAAACCCTAAGAACAGTTTGTGTTCTTCGCCTAATCAAAACAGATTAGAGGTGATTGTAATCATTGAATTCAGCAATACAAACAGTCTTGATTACTTCTTATGTTTTATGCTATTATTGATTCTGAAAGTTTTTGTCAAAATAATTAAGTGTTATTCCGCAAACTTCTTAATTAAACTTTGATTTGAAAGCAAGATTATTGATTTATACTCTGATAAATTCAAATCAGTTAATCTTGGTTATTCATAATTTTCATAAGTTTTAGATCCTGACAATTCTGTTTCTGGATGAAAGTGCTGGGAAGCTCACCATGAGTGGATAAGTCATTTTCAGATTATTAATCTCAACAATAGAAGCTGCTTTGTCAAGATCCCCTCCAAGAATGGCTTGGATTTGTGCAGGGATCTGCTGACTGGTGCAATGGCTGACTTTTTGTGCAGATTGGCACCAAGAGTCAACTATCTTTTGAAGCTTTGCATGTTTTACATCTCTCTCTCTCTCTTTTCTTCTAGTAAAATGGAGTTGATGTGTTTTAATTCATCAAGCTCAGTTTCCAACTTATGGAAACTGTCCAGTTTACTGGATTTTATTTCAAGATCAGTTTTAAGCTTAGAGATTTCAGATAGTAAAACATTATGCTTCTCAACAGCAGCTTTTAAATCAACAAGCATATATTCAAACATTTTTACTTTCTCTTCAGAACTGTAAGCCATAAGGTTTTGTACCTTGTACATCATTGTGGGGTTCCAGTTCTCTAAGCTGCTGAAGGCTTCAGCTTCAGCCAAGTCCTATTTGAAGTTGCTGGTTGATGGGACGTCAGTGTTGGCCATCAGACAGTTGTTGTCTTCTTCATCTGAGGATGAATCAGACTCCTCCCAATCACATATCTCAGCCATGAGTCCCTTCTTCTTGTTGGAAGCCACTGAGTTTTCCAACTTTCTCAGCTTAGACATGGCCATAAGGTACTTAACCCTGTAGCCATCGTCCCTGTTAGTCTTGTATGGTTAGGATGACTGTCCAACAGCTTTTGACACATAGTCAGCAGCAATATGGCCAGTCTTGCCACATTTGAAGCACTCAGCCTTAGATTTATCAAATGCCTTCTTTTTTACAGCATTTGAGTTCCCCTGCAGCATATTTCTTCCAAACATTTTCTTGTTGAACATTTTGACAAGCATTGCAAGCATTTGCTCATCATCAAGTTCAGCAAGATATGCACTGTCTTCCTCATCAGACATTTCCTCCCTTTCATCATCAGCCTGTTGATCAGGTTGTGTGAACACATCACATACCTGCCCAACAGGTTGTCTCACGCTGGCCACTAAGGCAGCACCTCTCTTGGACATTTCCAATGCATTTCTCTTCTGCTGCCTTGACTGCTCATCATTTAGTAAGGATCCATATAAGTTTACAAGATCCATACCTTTGATGGTACCTGAATTTCTTAAGATAGTAGAAAAATAGTTCCACTCTTCAGGCAGGATGTCCAAGAACTTGTTCACCAGAGTCAGGCTGTCCTTTGTGATCCCAACAGTTTTGAGATCATTAACAAGAGCAGTAAACCTGGCGTAGGTTTCTGTGAGTGACTCCTTTGATTTTGCAAAGAAAAGTTCATACTGTCTAACAAGATTGTTAATCCTGTTATCCATTGTGATTGTGGGACCATCATAGACGGTACACAAAGTATCCCACATCTCCTTTGCAGTCTTCATCTTCTCAACCTGTTTGAACACATCATCAGGCAGAGAGATAACCAGGTTATTCCTGGATTTTGCATCTAGAGCAACCAGTCTTTTGTCTTCATCAGACCATTGAGCTTTGGCCTTCTCAAAGGTTCTGATTTCAGGGGCAGCTCCTTCAACAGCAAGAGTGATGGTAGTAACAGAAGTTGTCACATAGGGACCTTCCATTACTATCTCTGGAAGTTGTACATCCAGATTCTCTAAATAGAGCATCATTCTGTACTTGCAACCAGAGAAGTTCTGATGATTGAACTTGGGGGGTTTGGCCATTGACCCATTGTCATAGTAAGAGGAAGAACTTGCAGCGCTGTTGTCCATGGGAAAGTAGGAAGAATGAGAGATCTAGAGTTAACACACACTCAACCTGGCTCTAATACCAGTTGTAGGTCCCAAAAGGTTTCCTTAGTGTATTGTTCTAAGCTGTAGAGGGGGGGGGGGGTTTGAATATAGCTATTTAAAAACTCAACACTCTTTTCTCAATGTTTGTGTATATTATCAACAAGTGTTAATTACAAACAAGCCTGAATTGCGGAAAGGTTCAAGCTGAGATGATAGATACAACAGTTGTTCAACTAATCTAAGACACACTCAGACTAGATACAATGACTACACTCACTTAGATGCACTCATTGATTTTACAAGACTCAGATGGACAGCTTGAATAAGAACAGCTTAGACACACGTACTGTTATATTCAAGCAGACTTGCATGCATGAAAAACACACTTTAATGCACGATCTGATTTCACACTCTTGATATCTCACAATCCTTAGAAGCTTCCTTTTATACTCAAAAGGAGAATCTCAGTTAAGCTTCTTCATTGGACAGATGAGATAGTGGAAAGTCTTTCCAAAAAGACAATACACCTTTCTGCACGTTCTGATTAAGTAGATTTGTCTTCATATGGCAGAATCTTTGTCTTTTTTCTTTTTGTCACTGTTGCATAAGACTTTAACTAAAAGAGGAATGTCAACTTTGCATCTTTCTTCTTTTGCTAAGGCCATTTTGATATAAGATAAGGTCTGTCACCCTTTTCAGATTTTCGTTTGTCTTCATCTAACAGAACAGTGTGGGCAGTCTATGCAGTTCTGTTTTCCAGTTTGTCTTCGACTTGTAAATTGATCTTGTAGCAAAAACAATACATGAGGACTTGGAAACATATTCCACAAAGTGTTTAGCCTGTTCACAAAGAACAGGTTCTATTCACAAAGAACAGAACACTTGTAAACTGTCCAAGCTGCTAAACAGAACAGAGCAGCGTAGACAGTTTATGTCCAGCCTGTTCAGCAGACAGAACAGCTTGGACAAACTGCCTTTGTTGCAACGAATGCAACATGGTAAACAGCTTTGGCTGATATTGCAAATCACTTTTCAGGTTTCAATAAGGCATTAACAGGCCTTAAATTATACCTTCAAGTGCATCAAACAGGTTTGATTAAAAATCTCCTCCTAAGATGTAGAGCAGGTTTGACTGAGGCCTTTTTGTGCCTAACAGGTTTATATCCTAAAACCTAGAGTTATGAACCCTTTGTTATTCGGACATCAAAAACCCCTAAAGACCATTTAAAATCCAATTAAACTCCCCAATCTTACTTACTTTGTCGTTTAGAAGGTAACCAAAAGTAAATAGTGTTAAGTTCGAGAGGAATCGATGGGATCTTCGTGAAACAGGATCAAAACCGTAAGAAGGTCGTTAAGTTCGTAGTCGCACGCTAAGTTCGTAATCTCCAAATAAGTTCATGAGGATTAAGTTTGTCTGTGATTGGTAAACGAATTTAATGTTGTGGCACTATTTATAGGCCCCACATACTGTCTACGAACTTAGTCTCTCTAAGTTCGTACGAACTTAGTTTCCATAAGTTCGTACGGACTTACTTGTCACGAACTTAATTTTAAACTTGAAAAACTTTGAAACATTGTCAACTTTTTCAACTTATCGCAGAACACTTCACTTTGAGAAACTGGTTATCACGCATCTGTTGTTTTTCCAACTAAAATCCATCCAAGTATATGACCTCGTTCCTACCTACTTAAAATTTTCTTAATAAACTAAAATAAAATAAAATTACAAGAGATGAAGATTAAAGACAAAATAACACAAAGTAAATATTTTTGCGAGAGATTCATAGAAGGTTCAATCAGATAGCACTTTCACACTTTGGAATTTTAACATCCCTTTATTGTTTGTTGTAACATACACACCATGTCGATTATCGGTATTGTTGTCCACTTAAACACGCAACACTAGAACTTTCCTTTGGCCTTTTTGTTTATCAAGACATTACATTACGTGTCCCATACTTAGACATACTTTTGTGATCAAGATAGACATAAAATCATTATGACTTTTTGGTATTTGCAAATCATCTTTAAAATGCAAACGTCGGACACAGGTCTATACTCACGTACAACAGAGTGTCTTAGTTTATCTTAGGGTAGAGCATACTTCTTATATTTAGCCAAGATAGCGGTGACAGGTCTGTACTTTCGTACAACAAAGCTACATATTTTGCTATATTAAGTCAAAACAGTGGTGACAGGTCTGTACTTACGTACAACAAAGCGACATATCTTGACTTTCTTTTCGGCTCATGCTTGGTCTTTGTTTAAGATGTATTTTGATGAAGCGATACATCCCCCAGACTGATTTACATACCTCATTCATGATTAAATTTTATGTGAGCCTCTACCACAGAAGTTAAGATCTATCGATCATACGTCTAAGTTAGCAACACATGCGACAATTTCTGGATTGTTTTATTGGCTTTTAGGAAAATCGTCATGTTTTATGCCTACCAACACATCAGAACATGAATAGATACATCACTGGAGTTTATAGTGCATTATGTGTGAAAGTTTAACACTTATAGTTTGTTAGCTTTCGCTTAAATCTCGTCATGTTTTGAACTCTATGACAGCTCTTCTTATTTAATTTTTTATTTTTTATGTATTTATTTATTATTATTATTATTATTTTTAAGTAAATTAACTAGAAAGACAAACTAAAAGATAAAAATTAAAGAAAACTATCTAATGAGGTCAGGTTACTCTAGATTTCGCATCCCATTTAGTTGGACTAACAACTGAAGCGTGATCTATCAAATGCTTTTGTGAACAAATCCGCATAGTTGTCTTCCGTTGGAACTTTACCAACTTAATAAGATTTTGTCTGCACAGTCACGAATAAAATGGTGACTTATATCAATGTGTTTAGTCTTACTGTGCTTTACCGGATTATTGGTTATTGCTATTGTGGATTGGTTGTCTATCCTAATAGGAATATGAGTATAAGTCAAACCGTAATCCCGCATTTGTTGTTGAATCCATAGAACCTGGGAACATCAGCTACATATTCGGCTTCGCATGTGGATACGGCTACCGAAGTCTGTTTCTTGCATTATCAGGACACTAGTCTCCCTCCTAAGAACTGACAACCTCCTGTTGTTGACTTTCTGTTCAAGCTGCACCCTCCATAGTCCGAGTCTGTGTAGGCTTCCAATTCTAGATCTCCATCGGCGTGATACCAAAGGCCCAGCTTCGGTTTTGACTTCAGGTATCTCAGAATCCGCTTCACAGCTTTCATATGCATTTCTTTAGGGTTGGCTTGAAACTTGGCACATAAACAAACACCAAACATAATCTCAGGCCTGGAAGCAGTTAGATACATAAACATAAGTGACCCGATCATGGCCGGATATAAAGTCGGACCCACATTAGTATCACTCTCGGTAGCCGGCCCGAGATTGTGATTGACTTGAATTGGAGTGCTGAAATGTGTTGTGAGCTTTGTTCCTTCCATCCCGAAGCGCTCTACTATCTCATAGACATATTTCGTCTGATGAATGAACATACCCTCCTTTCATTGTTCAACTTGTAAACCTAGAAAGAAATTCAGCTCCCCCATCGCACTCATCTCAGACTTTGACTTCATGACCTTCTCAAAGTCCTTGCACAACTGTTCATTTGATGACCCAAAGATTATGTCGTCCACATAGACTTGTACCAGCAGAAAATCATCCTTTTTCCACTTAATGAATAGTGTATTATCTATACGTCCTCTCTCGAACCCATTTTCCAAGAGGTGAGTAGATGGTGTCTCGTACCAAGCCCTGGGTGTCTGATGTAACCCATACAGAGCCTTATCCAATTTATATACTTTGTCCGGATACATAGGATCTGTAAATCCTGGCGGTTGATCGACATACATCAGTTCTTTCACTTTCCCGTACAAGAAGGCACTCTTGAAGTCTAGTTGATAAACTTTAAAGCCTTTGAAGGATGCAAATGCGAGAAACAATCGGATAGCTTCAAGCCTTGCTACTAGTGCAAACACTTTATTGTAGTCTATTCATTCTTCTTGGTTGAAACTCTTGACTACGAGTCTTGCCTTGTTTCGAGTAACAATGCATCGATCATCTCTTTTTCACTTAAAGACCCATTTGGTCCCTATTGCAACTTCGTCACGAGGAAAGGCACTAACTCCCAAACTTGCAGTTTCTTAAACTGTGAGAGTTCCTCCTGCATTGCTTCAACCCAAGAATTGTCCTTTAGAGCCATTTGAATGTTCTTCGGCTCAACTTGAGAAATGAAACATGAGTACAAACAAGTGTGGAATGCTTCAGAGTCTTTTATCATCGATAACAACCCTGTGTCAATATTCACATTACTCCGAGTTTGCGCTCCTGCATTTGGATTCCCAATAATGTCCTCAAGTGGGTGATCCTTATGTACTTTCGATTGCATCGACCTGAAGATTGACACCCAGATTAGATCCTATTTCTCCTATCGTAGGTGTGACTTCAGACTGAACATCCTCCTCGTGATCATTTTCTTCTAAGGCTGGACTGTTTATCTGATTCACATTAATAGGAGATGAAGGTTCTTCGGTTGTTAGGGAGTCGCCTTCTGTCGATAGTTCTTTTTCAGATGTTATAGGAATGCTCGAATGAGAAAAGACCCCACCCTCTTCATAAAGATTTAGAGATGAGAAATCATTCTCCAAAGTTCCTGCATCACAACTGAAAGGAACATTAAATGATTTAAATACAGAGTCATAATCAAATAACCATTCTAGACCTATTTGGGGCTCATGCGTATAACTGGTAACATCGATGTTAAACACAATTTCTACAGTACCAGTGGTTTTGTGAAAACCCTCTTGTTTGGTGAATTTGGGACATAACCTAGGAAGTATCCTTCGTATGCTTTTTCACCAAACTTAGGTTGATGTTTAGTTTTTAACAAAGTGCACGACACCCCAAATGGTTCAAAACCAGTTAAATTTGGTGGACGCTTATTTAAAATCTCATAACAGGTTTTCTTTAGAGATTTGACAGTAAGGACTCTGTGTAAAACATGACAAGCGGTATTCACTGCCTCCCCCCAAAACATTGTATGAAGCTTTGAATCTGAAAGCATAGTCCTTGCTGCTTCAATCAATTAACTGTTCTTTCATTCTGCCACTCCATTTTGTTGTGGCTGATATGGTGTACTAAACTGATGCACTATGCCTTTAGTTTGGCAGTATACATCCATTACTGCATTCTTGAACTCAGTTCCGTTATCACTTCTAATACGCTTCACCAATTTCCCATAGGTGTTCTCTATTTGGTCTAAGAACCCAATCAGCGTGCCTGTTGTTTCGTCCTTTGTACCAAAAAGAAAACCCAAGAAATCGTGAGTAATCATCAGTGATAACTAAACAATACCAACTTCCACCTATACTCCTTTTGCTGATTGGACCAAAAGATCCATATGCAGCAGATCAAAAGTGGAGGAAATTGAGTTCTGAGTCTTAGACTTGTGTGCCTTCTTGTGTTGTTTCCCTTTATTGCAAGGCACATAGTTGTCTTAAAATTGGAAGCTCTTCATTGGTACACCTTGCACAATGCCATTTTTAGTGATGGAGTTCATCTTCCTTAAATGCAGGTGAGTCATTCGCCTGTGCCACAACAACGATTTAGCATCTGAAGCTTTGGATAATAAACATGTAGATCCCATCAAGGATTCTGCTATGGACATGTCCATCATATATAGATTATTCTTCTTTGGAGCCCTCATCATTACCCACTCTTCAGGAATCTTAAACCCAGGCTTTAGCACTAGCACTTCCTTCTCAATAAAGTTTATAGAATGTTGTGTATCACTGATTTGAGAGACACTAATGAGATTATGATCAAGCTTCTGTACATAATAGACTTGCTCGAGAGTGATTTTGCCATTAGTGATCATTCCTAATCGAGTGATATCGCCTCCTTTATTCCCAGCAAAAGCAACAAACCCTTTATTCCCGCTTTTGAAGTCTATCAGTAGACTTCTCTCCCCTGTCATGTGTCGAGAGCAGCCACAACCCGCATACCACTTGTTGCTTGGACATGTAGATGACTCCTGCACATGAAACAAAACAAGTTAGTTATCACGGGGAATCCAAGCCATGACTGACTTGATAATACCTTTCTCATGCACAAACGTGAATTCTTTCAAATACCCATCTCTCCTTTCAGGTGACTTGGGTTTTTGATCAAGAACAGGTTGTGAATTCGAGTGATTAACATCTACTCTTTGCCTTTGGATTGGTCTTTGTTGTTCAGCCCTAGAATAATTATTATTATAGTACATCTCATTGTGATAATTCTGGACTCTACTTGGTGTCTGATGTCTATTAGGAGTGTGAGACCTAACTGGCATGTGACTCCTATTTGGTGTACAATTCTTAAGGATGGTATGGGGGCCAGACTTTGATTGACTTGGGAATCTATTCGGTGAATTATTCCTATGTCCTTCATTTTGTCTGGTATACACCGGTGTTTGTCTACTACCTAATCGTGACATCACACTAGAGTTTTTCTCTGAACTGTGAGAACTACTCATGCTCGCATCACAAGACATTGTTTTCAAGGTAGGTTGCTCTTGTTTCCCTTCGTTTGGGGTAGACTCAGTTTTCTTATAGGGACATCCAGAAGCAACATGACATTTCTCATGACACTTAAAGCAAGACATCTTCTCAATTAATTTCTTATTTTCACTTTTTGTCTTGGGTGTCACACTAATATCTTGTTTGTTCGTATCAACTGCCTTGTCCATCTCCTCTTTTTTCTTATCCCTTACAGTTTCAGTTTCATCTAGTTTTGGCATACTACTAGGTTCCACAAATTGTACTGTTTTCTTAACCTGAGGGATAGGTGTGGACACTTCAGCTGACTCATTTAACTGTTTTCATGGTCTCATCCTGAGGAATAGGTGCGTAGTTGCTATTGAAGGGGGAGGCACATCTTGATATCCTAGGCCAGTCGGCTTCTTAGACTGTCTCTGTGAATCTAAGATCTTGCCTAAAGTCAATGACGAATTCCTAAACTTTTCAATCTTGTTGTTTGCCTCAGCTACCCTAACTCTAGCGTCTGCTAATTCTACATCTTTCAGGGAGATCTCTTTGGTTAGCGATTCTACATGCTCATAAATCAATTCATTCCTGACACATTGTTCACTTAACTTGTCTTTGAGAACTATCATATCTTGAGCATCGGCTTTAAGTTTAGCCTTAAGATCTTCCTTGATGTCTAATAAACTAGCATTATCATATTTTAATGATTGAATTTGAGCAGCCATTGATGAATGTGTCTCTAGTACTAAATTCAGTTTATCATTCAAAGTAGTACATAAAACACATAAATCACGTAAAGTAGAAAAGTTAAGAGTTATCTTTTTCCTGTTAGTTTCGATGTTGGCCATTTGAGCTGCGAACTCTAAAGTAGTCATCTTCTCAGTGTTCTCCAGTACCAATGGATCTGAATCGGAATGCTGGGTATCCGTTTCCTTTACTTCTTCTGCTCCACTATCTTTCTCTTTATCAGGTATCGTCACTTCATCCATGAGGGCTCTAGCGGTTGCCTTAGAATGTGTATTCCAATCATACGTTTCATCTAACTGTTTGTTAGAAGACACATTTGTGAGCAAACCAGCCACTGACCCCTGGTTCCCTGAACTGGTACAATTCTGACGTCCTGAGTTCTGATAGTTACCCACCTTAGGTCTTTGACATTCTCTAGCAAAGTGTCCCAACCCCAGACAGTTGTAACATTTGACCTTTGATTTGTCAAATCCAACAATGTTCACACTTAGAGTTCTGCCTGTTCTTTTCATGAACCTTTTAACTCTCTGTGTGACCATGGCCAGTTGCCATTGTAGGTCCATCTGCTCCAGATCCTCAGGATCAACCTGATCATAGTCTTCTTCCCAGAGTGCCGGATCGTTGATCTTCCCCTGAATACAGTTCCCATATGCTGCTACAAACGACGCTAGAAGCTTGAGTTGCTCATCAGCAGCAGTCTTAGCACTCATCGGCATCTTTGTGTACCCTTGAGTTGATGATATCGAAGTAATATTCTGTGGCTGATCATCTGTTTTTGAAAGATCCAGAAAAGCCTTACCAGTAGATTCTTCTAGTTCTCCTGGTATGCCCTCTTGTTCCCCAGTATAGAAAGTTGTAGCTCCAGACTTAGTTGCACCTGAAGTAGATGGCTTAGTCTTGCCAAAGTACATCTCAGGATCTTGTTACCTGATCATATTCCATCTCTTTCTTCTACATCTTGAAGTTATGAGCTCTTAGCATCCCAGTTACTTCCTCAAGGGAAAGCAAATCCAACTTCTCTTGATCATGCTTTAACAAAGTAGTGTACATCTCCCACTTTGGCGGTAAAGCATCCAAAAGTTTGTCAATCTTTTCTGATTCTTTATAATCAACTTCGTGATTATCCAATTCAGTCAAAAGATGATAGAATTGAGTGATCACTTCATCCAGACTCTCATTCTTCAGACATTTGAAGATTGCAAACGGTTGCTTTAGCAAGTCGGTTCTCCCCTTCCTTACTTGTGGATTTCCTTCATACCTTCATTCCAAAGCCTCCCAAAGTTCCTTCGAGGTCCTATGGTGTTTGAAAGTATGTAGAATCTCCAGAGGCAGAGACATCTTGATTGCTAGTATAAGGCTCGATTCTCGGCTTCATAGATCTTCTTATCCTCATCCTTCATCTGCTGATAAGTAAGAACTTTCATCCTGCCCTCAAGTGAGTTGGGGGAACATATCCTTCGTTGATACAAATCCACATTCTCATGTAATTGTAACGAGCAAAGTCTGCAAACCTGTCCTTCCACCAATAGTAGTCCTCAATTTTCATGAGCTTCGGTGGGGAGTTTGATTTCCAACTTCATGATCCATTTCCATAAATTTGTGTAGACTTGACATTCTCGAAAACTTTTGTTCACGAACTTAATTAATTAATTATTAAAATGAATTTTAAATAAGTTCGTACGGACTTATAATAAGTTCGCACGAATTTGATAAATTCGTTTTACCAAAGTAACTTCGTCTTATATTAAGTTTGTGAGCCTCAAGTTCGTAGAATCTAAGTTCGTGTTGACAATTTCGTGAATCCCTAGTTTCTGAAAAGTTTGTGGCTGAAGTTCGTACGAACTTAATGTGCTAAGTTCGTAAAGCCATAGATCTGACAAGTCCGTGGAACCCTAGATTCTGACAAGTCCGTGCGCCGCAAGTTAGTGAAGGCGCCTAAAAATCATAATTTTCAAAAACTCATATTAATTCAACGTTTTTAAGGCTAAAAAACGATGAATCCCACTGACTAAATGAAATAGATGATTGTAGATGAATAAAACTACTTAAATCAATGTAAAAACTCGAGTAGATTTGTGATTTATCCGGAAAACACGCCTAGAAACCTTTGAATGTTCAATGAAATGTGAAAAACATGAAGAACACTCAATGAAACGCTCTGATACCACAAAAGCCTTACCAGTAGATTCTTCTAGTTCTCCTGGTTCTTGTTCCCCAGTATAGAATGTTGTAACTCCAGACTTAGTTGCACTTGAAGTAGATGGCTTAGTCTTACCAAAGTACATGTCAGGGTCTTGCACCTGATCATATTCCATCTCTTTCTTCTGTATCTTGAAATTATGAGCTCTCAGCATCCCAGTAACTTTTTCAAGAGAAAGTGTATCTAACTTCTCTTGATCATGCTTTAACAAAGTAGTGTACATCTCCCACTTTGACGGTAAAACATCTAGAAGTTTGTCAATCTTCTTAGATTCTTTATAATCAACTCTGTAATTATCCAGTTCAGTCAAAAGATGATAGAATCGAGTGATCACTTCATCCAGACTCTCATTCTTCAGACACTTGAAGATTGCAAATTGTTGTTTCAACAAGTCGGTTCTCCCCTTCCTTACTTGTGGATTTCCCTCATACCTTTTCTCCAAAGCCTCCCAAAGTTCTTTCGAGGTTCGGTGATGTTTGAAAGTATGTAGAATCTCCAGAGGCAGGGACATCTTGATTGAAGATAAGGCTCGATTCTCAGCTTCATAAATCTTCTTATCCTCAACCTTCATCTGTTGATAAGGGAAAACTTTCATCTTGCCTTCAAGTTCCTGAGTTGGGAGAACATATCCTTCGTCGATACAAATCCACATTCTCATGTCATTGTAACGAGCAAAATCTGCAAATCTTTCCTTCCACCAATAGTAGGCCTCAATTTTCATAAGCTTTGGTGGGGAGTTAGATTTACCAACTTCATGATCCATTTCCATATATCTGTGTAAACTTGACATTCTCGAAAACTGTTGTTCACGAACTTAATCAATTAATTTTTTTAAAATTAAATCTAAATAAGTTCGTACGGACTTATAATAAGTTCGCACGATTTTAATAAATTCGTTTTACTAAATTAACTTCGTTTTATATTAAGTTCGTTAGCCTCAAGATCGTAAAAACTAAATTTGTTCTGACAAGTTCGTGAATCCCTAGTTTCTGACCAGTTCGTGGCTCAAGTTCGTACGAACTTAATATGCTAAGTTCGTAGAACCCTAGTTCTGAAAAGTTCGTGGAGCCCTAGATTCTGACAAGTTCGTGAAGGCGCCTGAAAATCGAATTTTTCAAAAACTCAGATTAATTCAATGTTTTTAAGGCTAAAAACAATGAATCACACTGACTAAATGAAATTAGATGATTGTAGATGAATAAAACTACTTAAATCAACGTAAAAACTCAAGTAGATTTGTGATTTATCCGGAAAACACGCCTAGAAACCTTTAAACGTTCAACGAAACGTGAAGAACACGAAGAACACTTAACGAAATGCTTTGATACCATTTGTAAGGTCCCTCCATAACAGGATCTAACAAGGTGTTGCGGCATCAAACGAGTGTGGAATCCTCATTTAACGCTAACGGATCAATCACCAATACTCACACCGGAAAACGGAGCCAAACACGATTCTAGTTGAACGAATATCAACTCCACAAGATGTATCGCTCCTTTGGTGGCTCTATTGCCCTCAAAATGGTCAGAAATCCTTATTCTGCAAGTTGTATAGAATCCTTGAACATAAGTTCATGATATACATGCTAAGTTCGTGCATGGCCCAAGCCTACGAACTTATAAGTTCAATCCCATGCAGCTAAGTTCGTATGAACTTATCAGCCATAAGTTCATAACTCATGAACTTATCATGCAGTCATGAACTTATCATGCAATCATGAACTTAATACACAATCATGAACTTAAGATATAAACATGAACATATAATTATGACTTCGTATTCAAAACGCTCTATCTAATACAATTGATTATCAATAACAAACTAGATTGTTGTCGTCACACCGGGTGTACCAACATTAATAGGGGTCCAAGACTCATATGCAGGTAATTTGATTACATAGCTATGTCATGCTGTCATCAATGAATGCTTATCATTATTTGCGAACTTGGTATGTATCATTTCCGGTTTTGTTTGTCACTATTTGTGATCTTGATATGTTTTTTTTAAATCAAAACGAATGATGAATGGGACTTTGATTTGAAGCATTTAAGGCTTGTAAGGCGTTGCATGTTACTGATTTTCATCTCTTAAATAATTCATAATGAAGTGTTTTAACCGCTTAAAGCCTGTAAAGGCGTTACGATGTGACTCACTTGTAGCTTTATTCTAAATAAGGCTATCACGTGTTCTTATCTGTCATCTTACTTGCGATATCAAATTACTTTCTTTTCTATGGTTTTTTATAACAATTTTCTTGTAGGCTGTACTCATCACAACATAGTTACCATCTTTAGATGTTAATTGTTAACATCCTGCTATATGGATTCCACTCACATTGCTTACTTGTATCCTTTTGATTTATCATTTATATGGATGTTGTTATGTTTGTGTGCTTGTCAGGCCTTGAGTCATTCAAAATTTATGGAATTGTATAATATGGAATTCTAAAACAATGGCCTTTATCATTCACTTAGCCATTTGTTTGTACAACTCATATCTTATTTGGGCCTCAACTTAAATGGAAGGTTATCTATTTTTATAGATTTGGTGAATTGGGAAAGCTTGTTGGATTCTTATTTCTGTGACAAATTAATGATCATGAGTGATATAAACATCGCTCATATAGAGGTTTCTTCATGTCCAATTTACCCAAAAAAATAACATTTGAACACTCCAATTAACTTTTATGCCAATATAACCCAATCTAACTTAAAAAATTCCCAGGAAAATATGTGATTTTATACATTAGTTTTGGTCATTTGGTAAGTGACCGGATACATGCATTTAGTTTGTTAATTTCTAGCATAATAAAATTATTCCAAGTTTTTTAATTGGAGTGTTCAAGTGTTTTTTTTTTTTTGGATAAATTGGACTTGAAGAAACCTCTATATAAGCCACTTCAACAAGTGGTTTTCCAAAACTAGCAGTTTTCATGGTAACCTGACGTTGCTGGAGAGTCTGTCTTATGTAAACAAAAAATAGCTACTTTTGGTATACCAGCTTATCTATATCAACTGCTTATCTAAATGATACAACCATGAACCCTTCATGTTCTCTGATCATTTCCATATATTTATTAATTGCAAAAAAACACATTTTTATTGACCTGAACCTAGGATTGAACAATTTGTTGAGTATTACATGCATCGAATGAACATCATATTTGACTTGTTTAACCTGGCATGTTGATTTTCTCATGTATTGTTTCTTTTGGCTTTTGCTAACTTATTAATATTATTTAATATAAAATTGTAGTTTTCTCAAAACTAATTAAAATAAATTTTGATCTACTGCGTTTATAAAGAATTGTTGGTTCTTAAATTTTTCATTGGTTTTCGACAGTTGCGCTATCGTATTGCTCCATAAAAGTACAAGACATTATACGCTGCTTCTTATAACCTAAGGTATGTATAAAGAAACTTGATATACGAATGAGCTTCCATTAATTTGCTTTAAGTCTCGTACAATTACTTTGATGTAGGATTTGTTTTCCATTGGTTTAGTTTTTAGTAAATATGAAAAGGAAGAGCAAAACCTCAAAAATATTCGACCATCTGATAGTTATCTTGATGAATCTTTCAATGGTAGATTGTTCAATACTTATAGCTTCAATAGCAACAAAAATGTAGACAAAAAGAGTATTGTTACTATTTCTACTTCTTCTAATGCTCATTGTGTAAGTGCATTGAACACACCTGCAATGCAAGATGATCGTATGCTTTTAGGAGATTCAAATATCACTGGAACTTAAAATGTTGACAAGCCCAACTATGTACATTGCTGAAAAACTAATACCACTTACTGCTACACAGCTAAAAGAGGCAGAAGAAAAGTTGTGTGTGTGTGTGTGTCTATATATATATATATATATATATATATATATATATATATATATATATATATATATATATATATATATATATATATATATATATATATATATATATATATATATTGAGGTTCAATTGAGAACTTTTATGCATCGAGAACCTCGAGGAACTTTTGTGCATCGGATAATATACCAAGGGTGCACAAATGGCAAATAGGGAAAACTAAAGATTTGATAATTAATTTATTTCTAAAAATCACTAAAAGATAATTAAGAGTTTCATTTAGAATTAAAGTCTCATATTAACTACATTGCTCATTTCGTCCCCATCTTTCTCTCTCTCTCCCTTTTTCTCTAATCTTGTTCTTCATGATTTTCATAGTGATGATGATTTGAAGACGAAGATGAACGATAAACCACGATGATGATGAACATGAACAAGAGATGCAACCGATGATGATCATGAAGAACACGATGCATAGATGGATGATGAACCATAAATAATGATGATGCATAGATGGATGATGAACAATGATGATGCATAGATGGATGATGAACGATGAACAATGATGATGCATAGATAGATGATGAACAATTATGATGCATAGATGGATGATGAACGATGAACAACGACGAACAATGATGATGCATAGATGGATGATGAACAATGACGATGCATATATGTTGAATGATGAATGATGAATATGGATGATGAACGGTGAACAATGATGATGCATAACAACACGTTAGTTTAAGTTTTTTGGATGTTGTTCCATCATGTTAGATTAAATTTTTTGGATAAACATGTTGTTGCAACATGTTAGATTATGGTTTTTAGATGAACACTTTGATGCATAACGAATGATGAATATGAAGTTGATGAACACGAAGATAACTGATGAAGATGATGAACACGAAGGATGAACAACAACGATGCATCTAAATCTTCATTATTTAATTTGAATTTGTATTATTCTTGTTAATTTTGGAAGTGTAGTAATTAAATTTTTTAACATTTATATTTAAATATTTGATGCAATATTCAATTAATAGAAAATTATAATTAATTAAACTAGATATTTTTTCCTAAACTACCCTTCATTAGATGCATATAATATGTTTCATCACGAGATGCATCAGGTATAATGCATCACGAGATTGACTTGATCCAACGATTGTAAGATGGTTCTTAGGTACCTGGATGCATAAAAGTTCTCAATTGAACCTGACTATATATATATATATATATATATATATATATATATATATATATATATATATATATATATATATATATATATATATATATATATATATATATATATATATATATATATATATATATAATATCATTAGGCATGCATTAACAGATGCATAATCAACACCTACTTTCTTCTTTGATGTAAAAAATTGTTAATAGCCTACATGAAGTACTTATCATATGTCATATATGAAATATGTGTAAGAACATCTACGATCAATATCAAACGTTTAAAGCATAAAAAATTAAAACTTCAAACCGTTGGTCCACTCAGTATATAATTTTTATTGTGATGCTAGCCTTTGTTCATGTTGATTCTAGAATCATATTGGCTAATGTGACAGTGTATTCCACATTTTAGCTCGTCTTCCACTTTTTTTTATGTGATGAAGCACTTACATGATTTTATCTCTTTCTAAATAGTTGTGTAATCATTTTTGTGTTGAAATATTCAAGTATGGTGTAAAAATTATTGAAGCGGTATGTGATAAACAAAATCCTGTTTAAATTTCCTTGTTCTTGCTTGATGGTCCACATGTTTAAATATACTTTTACGCATGCCCAACACAGTGTTTAAGCAAAACTTGGTTATTCTAAGCATCTACTGGTTTAGTGCTTCACTTAGTACATGTACTTATTAGGTGTATTTATAAATGATTGAATAGATGTTGTAGTGTTTAATTTAAACTTCTCTTCCATTACTCATAAATATATATTACAAGGTGTTTCTGTTCATAATCACCATTGATCTCTCAGTTCACCAATAAACAATTGTTTCATTCATACGCACCTATGATTTGACATTTCATGGTGACACTCAGATGAAATAAATGTCGTTAGAGTTTACAACTCAGTTCAACTGCTTCCTTCACATCATTTTGTAGTTGTTCCAAATTATTAAACTTTTGATTCTGCTTCCAACATCACAACTAACGTGACAACTGATAAAGGTAAAAGACCTACTGCGTTGTTCATCCACACCAGCAAAGCTTGCAAAAATGCCACTACTTCCAAAAGAATATTCACTTAAAAAGATAGTTGTTGTGGCTACAGAACCTGAAGAATGCAATCTTTGTCATGAAAAAAGATGTTCCACTTGATGAAGAAGCTGAGTGTCACCAAAAAGACCAATGAATGTTTTTTCTTAAACAGCCTAACGCATCTCATCTTTTGGACCAAGTTGTCATGATGATAAACTTTTGATTTTTGAAGCCCAAAACGTTTATCTTTTGAAGCCGAAACCTAACACTTACCTTTTAGGTTAATCATCCTTTTGTTCTTAATGTTTATAAAGTATAACCTTCCTGTAAACAAACCATGTTTACGTACTACTTAAAAAGGAATGTTGGGCTCAATATGAACATGACACATAAATTAAATGACTGTCGTTTTTTTTCATAAAAGTTACAGTTTCTTGTTTCGTAAATTTTATCAAGTCTGAGGGCCATGGGTTGTGCTTTGCACAGCCAATACCATACCTAGTATATATATATATATATATATATATATATATATATATATATATATATATATATATATATATATATATATATATATATATATATATATATATATATATTATTAATTAAGAGTTTTAATTTTAATCAAACTCTAATATAATAATATAATATATATCTTAATAATTATCTTTATTATTTAAATCTTATATAATTATCTCTATAATTATATATCTATTAAATAATATTTATCTTTTATATATTATCTAATAATATATAAATGACTAGATAATTATTTATAATTATCTCTATTTATTTGTTTATAATTATCCATCTAGTTATCCGATAATTAGATGATAATATCAATTCAAATAAATACATCTTTCATTTAATATCTAATAATAAATAAAAGACTAGATAACTATTATTTAATTATCATCTAATGACAATTAAATCACTACAATATCTCAAATTGTACTTTTAGTCCCCGTACTTTGAGATATAATTAATCATCCATTAATTTAATCTCAATGATCATTTCGTGTCATAAACAATATCCAATATTATTTATTCAATAGTTTAATTGCATCTGCTCAGTTGTGCTCATCGGTGTGACCCTCAAGTGTTTTATGAAATCAGCCATGATGCAGTAGTAATGTCATCTTTACACACCATACACTAACATACTCCCACTTGTGTAAGACGACATACTGTCCTGCAACATGCGCTTAAAGGAGGTCATGGCTAGACACTTTAGGCAACCAAGGTCATAAAAACTCTGACTCTCATTCGGGCATTCTTGTTGAAACAGCCTTCCAAAAAGAAACTTAGGTTATATCCCATGCATCGCGATATTTCAATGTGAAAGCTAGGCATGGATTAGATCAACCGTAGCAAACACGATTATGTTTCTCGACTCCCTGATCTCATACTGAACTGTAACAGACAGAGTAGAACACATCAATTCTGTCCGAGCATGGCCATGCATTTCTGTCAGTATCGATCGTCGAGGGGCCCAGAAATATCTCTTCTTAGTTAAAAGAAGGTGCAAATCCCATATTGACTATCTAGGCCTCCAGCACGACTCCCACTGCAACCAGCCTCGAACCGTTATGATCACCCAGTTACGGATGACGTTAGGTTAGGCCAAATGTACAGCAGCACCCGCACTAGAGTACGTAGACATCTCAGGTACTAAGGATTACCTTTTTGAGACGACTCATGACTATGATCCACAAAGTGGTCTCAATCGGTAGGTCAATCCAATATTTGTTCGCAACAAATACCTGTGAATTTGGTCCAACCTTTGCTATATTCATCACCCATGAATATCAACCAAAAACCACAGTAGCCTTTTAATTCTTGTTGTGGTTCCCACGACAACAAGCAGCTATGGAATAGTTTTAGAATAACTTCAAATTTATTCTTGGATTTCTAAAACATGCAAAATAGAACGACATTAAAGATATCATGTTGATCTCCTTTATCTCAATAAACACAACATGACTTCCATCAATTTAATGCTACTGTTCCTTTATCAAATGTAACGGTAATATGATCTATTGAAAAATTAATTTCAGACATGATCTTAGTGGGAGTGTTCTCTAGTTAACTGACTTAACTTTCATTACTGTTTTTCTTTGAAAAATTTCACTAGTTCTTTATTACAAGTTCTTGTAATCTTATTTAGATCCATTCTGAATCTCCTTACAAATTTATATCCATTATTTTTAGAGGAACTGGTAAATCACTCATAAAGACACCAGGATTAAAATTTAGGAGCTCTAGCAATTCAGATTAATTGCTACTAGTGATACGTTTAGATGTTTAGTCTTGAATATGACAGTATCTTAACAAGATATATTTAATAACATTGTGTTCAAAATTTGTGATATGTATCCATAACCACCAGAACCTGGTTATCTACAACATTTCGTTGTGGTATTCCGTCAAAGTTGCCGACGAGTGTTTAAACAAGTCAAAGGGTATTACTTGACTAACCATAACACAAGTTGTATACATTTCACATGTAATTTTACAAAATGCGATTACTTCTTGTCTAAACAATCCTGACTTCTCAAGTCTAATTATTTCTGACAAGTGAAGTGAATTAACCTCCATGTAACTCCTTTACATTTAATTCTGTATTTTATTAGTTGTATATAATCACGGATGACTATCCAACTCATATAATCTCTTGAACTAACTTTCAAGAATTAACAAGTTCAATGAAACTGCATTTGAACACTTGAACAATTTACACAATAACATGGTAACCCCTTTTATCTGAATATGACTACTAGCTTGTCCAATCTCCATTGACAAGTTACTATTCAAGCTCCACTTGAATCAATAGTCTATAATCATGGTTCAGTAATTTTAAACAATAGGAATTTCAAGCAACAAATTTTTAACTCCAAAAATTCTTTATTTATCCCAAAAATACTTGCAAGAAATTCAATGAATTGTATACTACACCATGATAAACTATTGATGACATGAAAATAGTGTCCAGCAGAGTATTCTCTAAGATGTCTCTATGCTCCCACTGAATCTGTCGTCTCTTTTCACTTCATTTTAGTCATTGCAGACATTATGCATAAAACTTTGTTCAATTGGGTATCACATATCCAAGAACAATAGAAGTGACTGATTCAGATACACGAAGTCTCAATGCGGTCAACCTTGACCGTTTCCAAGTACTTGGGACAAATTCCTTTCCCAGTGCCTAGTTTCCTAGCACTCAAAGAAATTGTCATCCTTGGATTTGACTTCTCTGGTTCTAGGTTTTAGCTACTTGTTAGCTTTAACCTCCGGCTTGGAAACTTACTTTCCCTTCCGTCTCTTTCCCTATCTACTCTCCTTAATCATTCCCTTAGCAGTCTATAGCATCTGATGCAGCCCACTGATCATCTTCTTCATGCATGTTGTAACAAATTACAAATTGCTAAAATTCCTTCAATAAGGAATTGAGAATTAGATTCGTGGTCATGTCCTGTGTCACGGGATACCCAAGTCTGCTAAGATGATCCAGATAACCTTTCATCTTCAGCAAATGGGGTCTAACAGTTGTTCCTTCTGCCATTCTAAAGGAGCCCAGAGCCCTAGTCATATATGTTTCTCAGTCCGAGCCTGAGTCTAGAACATATCCTTTAGCCGGCGATACATCTGGTAAGCTGGGACATCCATAAGGTTAGTCCGCAGCTAAGATGTCATGGTCGCTAGCATTAGACAGGAAACATCGACCGAATCCTTAGAGTGCTTCTTGTGGAGAATTCTCTCCTCAACTGTAGCAGTCTCTGTAGGATCAAGTCCTGATGCCCTTTCCAGAACACACGACTTTCGCTCTGTACTCAAAACATTAGTCAGATCTTATTCCCGGTTCTGAGAATTGCTTCTTTTGAGCTTTCCATTTCCCGAATGGTTCTCAAAGTAACAATATTGCGCTTTTAGGGAAGATTTTCAATAGGAGGAGGTTGAGGATGGAGATTGACGTTATCATTGTTGTTGTTGTTATTATTATTATTTAAACCACTTCTTCCTCTATCTTTTTCAATCATCTAAAACAATTTTTCAAAAATTAGTATTTGATTAACCATTAATAAATCAATAACCCAAAATTTAGAAAATGATTTATTAATCCTAAGAACCGTTTTACTTATTCATGCACCCAACGGAGGCTGAACCTACATGAATAAGCTACTTAGGCAGGCAACTTATTACCAATTACAACACCTTTGCAACTCTTAGATCTTATGAGATTTTCAATTTCTTAAATTGATCGTGTTTAATCTCATCCACACCTTGGGAAACAGTCTTACTGAGGAACCACCACTGACACACACCATATAACAAATGCAAGTCACTGGCCCAAGTCTCACTTAGGATCCGCAGTGCTTACCTCACAGCTCTCCGAGTTTGCGGCGTAAGCACCCAACGAAGGCTGAACCTACTTACGACGACCGGTCACCGTGAGTGCCACTATATAGACGGTGTGTTGTGTCAGATTTTTAATTTGGGTTTATAACCAGTCTCTTACCAAGAACTAGTGGCCAGTCAGGTTAGTCAGCGGGCAGGATCCTTTCTGTTCTAAACCTTTAGGAAATTCCACAGCCCGAGCAAGACTGTCCTAGACACCACCTATTCTGGTAAACAATCCAGTTAATGTACCAGTTTTAAGAATTTCAACTCTTTGATCATATGACATTTTAAAAATAAATCTCCTTTATTTGAAAAACTAATTTCATAAAAATGTCATATCTAACATCTGACAAAATAATTAAAGTTTCCAATTTAAACTTCCTTTTAAATACTTTAATTTTTCATCAAAAATGATTGTAGTTTTGATTTCTTTTATTTATCTACTTTGTCACCACAACCACGCAGATATAAATAAAGCATAAAGAAATAAAACATACAACCACACGGTGACATAGCCTTGCCGAAACTAAATTGGTTTCCGAGAGCCATACGGACAAACCAATTAGGTCAAAACCTAAGGGACAAAATCAACACACAAGGCAAGAAGGATGAACTCTTTCAGCTCCCACTAGCCTCAACATCTGATGATGTCACCAAGCGTCCTTGATGAATGACCTTCTTCTTGATGGACATCTTCGCCAAGATTTTTACATAATTTTAATCTAAATACATTTGCCTATTTTCTAACCTATTACAGATTACATCATAAATCCGGGATTCCAATGGCACGCAGGCCTTCCCAAAAATAACCAATAATAAAAATAGCAAACATCACGATTAAATAAACAACCATCACAAACAAGGGGTCTCAAGGCTCGGCTATGTCACAAACATAAATAAAGCAGTAAAACTTGTAAATAATCCAGAATTCATTTTCATCTTGACATGAAAATAATTCCAAAACCAATTAATCCACCATTAATTGAAGTAAATATGTCCAATATCGTTCTTAAATTAAACACGGTTCGTAAACTCGAAATTCAGGAACACTTTCAGAAATTAGAATCCTTTTCCCAAAAAATTCAAATTTAATTTCATCTTTGTATTATCTTTGGATTCAAAACTACACTTTTCTTAAAATATTCAATTACAATTCAAACACCTTTGAAACTTAAACGTACTATTTTAAGAAACTTTTTATTAAACAACTTTTAATAAATATAGTTATTAATTTCAAATAATATTGATAAATAATTTAAACTTCCTTTAAATAATTATCAATTAACTATTATTCTATAGAAACACCTTTCCAGAAATAAATAAACTTTATTTAAAATGTCAATTTTCTAAATAAACAATTTTACCAATAAAATATGTCTTTTAAAATATTTAAAGAAAATTGATCATCTTTAAATAACACCAAAAACTTTTCTTTATGGTTTTAAACGATTTCTACCAAAAACGTTAATGTCGAGATCAAATCTCAAAACATTAAACCATGACCGAGCATGAAACTCAAAGTCACGATTTCATCAATTTGAAAATAGAATCCTTAAATTAAACTCTCTTTAATTTAATAATGCATTTTATGGAACTAAATATTAAATGCATAAATTAAATCTAGTTTATAAATTAAAATTACCATTAATTTTAATTTCAACATTAAAATTTAACTTTTAATTAAAACCGATTTAATTTAAACGACGAATTACCGAAAAACGGAAAAAAAACCAACTTAGTTAACCGACTCATACTCGGGTTCAATAACCCATATGAACCGAAAACAAGTAGGGTGTTAAACCCTTTGACGGCTGAAATTAATCGAAGCCTTTAATCAACTCACTTTGATTATTTCGATTTCCATATTCCAATTAATCGTTTAATTATCGAATCGAATAATATTTAAACCGATTTGCGAATTTTATAAAAAAAACTAATAAAGTCTCCACTTTAATTTTATAAAACCGAAAACATATTTACATATATTTTGTCACAAATGTCTAAACATTAATAACCAAACACTTTTGATTTATTGATTCGATTTTAACGCATTTAATTTAATCGTTCGAGTTTAACCGTGAATTAAACGACACGACGGAACAAATAATCCATCACCTCGGTTACCACATCACAACCGAGAGGTCATGGGTCTCAACCCATGGCCGAAATCTCTAGGTTTGATTTCGTGAACCGAAACGTTTAATTTTCGACTTTAATCAATTAAACACTTTTAAACAATCAAACATCAACTAAATAAAACGAACTAAGGTTTCAAAATCCCGAGTTCCGAGGAACTCCAAGGTTGGCCGAGAATCACCATAAGGTTTCCAAAACCTTTGGTCGATTTTCTCCAAGCCAAATCAAAACCTTAAACATTTTAATTATTGATTTCGACCGTTTAAACAATTTTAATTATTAAAAATCGAAACTTTAAGATCGTTGGACGTACATACTCGAATAATACTATCATTATGTTACTTGAGATGGCTCTGATACCACTGTTGGGAATTCGTATGAGTTTTTCATAAAAACATAAACATTAATCTTATTAACGCACATCAGAAGCTTTTAAAAATTACGAATTCCGTACACGGATCATCAAGTAAAACATAAGATAAGTAAATATGAAAGCATTAAAATCCGTACCTTTGTATTCTATGACAAGAATACACGAATGAGACGCTCTCGGTATCCACCGGTGCTGACACGATCGAGCGACGCCAGGTATGCAATCAAACACACGAAG
>JAANYP010002919.1:26094-79371 GCA_020465985.1 Centrapalus pauciflorus | reverse complement strand
CTAAGTGTTTTGTTATTTGTGAACAGAACCTGTTCTTTATGAACAGGCTAAACACCTTATGGAATATGTTTCCATGTCCTCATGTATTGTTTTAGACTACAAGATCAGTTACAAAGTCAAAGACAAAGTGGAAAAACAGAAGCTGCAAAAGCTGCCTACGATGCATAGTTACATGAAGACAAAGGGATATCTGAAATGGGTGACAGACCATTTCTTATATCAAAATGGCCTTAATAGAATATGAAAGTTTCAAAGTTGATATTCCTATTTTAGTTAAAAGCCTCTGCAACAGAGACAAAAAGAAAAAGACAAAGATTCTGCCACATGAAGACAAGTCTGCTTTATCAGAATGTGCAGAAAAGTTGTTTTGTCTTTTTGGAAAGACATTCCACTATCTCTCTGTCCAATGAGGAAGCTTTAATGAGATTCTCAGTTAGAGTATAAAAGGAAGCTTCTAAGGATTGAGAGATAACCAAGAGTGAGAAATTTAGATCGTGCATTAAAGTGTGTTTTTCATGCATGCAAGTCTGCTTAAATAAAACAGTATCGTGTGTCCAAGCTATTCTTATTCAAGCTGTCCATCTGTGTCTTGTAAAACAGCGAGTTCATCTTAGTGAGTGTATTCATTGTATTTAGTCTGAGTGTGTCTTAGATAGTTAAACATCTGTTGTATCTGTCATCTCAGCTTGAACCTTTCCGCAGTCAAGCTTGTTTGTAATTAACAGTTGTTAATAATATACACAAACATTGAGAAAAGTGTATTGAGTTTTATTTTGCTGTATTCACCCCCCGTCTACAGCTTAGAACAACACATTAGGGAAACCTTTTGGGATATACAACTGGTATCAGAGCAGATAGAGTATGTGTTAACTCTAGATCTCTCATTCTCCCTATTTCCCCATGGACAACAGTGTTGCCAGCTCCTCCTCTTACTATGACAATGGTTCAATGGCCAAACCCCCCAAGTTCAATCATCAGAACTTCTCTGGTTGGAAGTGCAGAATGATGCTCTATTTAGAGAATCTGGATGTACAACTGCCAAAGATAGTAATGGAAGGTCCCTATGTGCCAACTTCTGTTACTACTATCACTCCTATTGCTGAAGGAGCTGTTCCTGAGATCAGAACCTTTGAAAAGGCAAAAGCTCAAAGGTCTGATGAAGACAAAAGGTTGGTTGCTCTTGATGCAAAGGCCAGGAACAACCTGGTTATTTCTCTTCCCGATGATGTGTTCAAACAGGTTGAGAAAATGAAGACTGCAAAGGATATGTGGGATACTTTGTGTATCGTCTATGATGGTCCCACTATAAAACTGGATAACAGGATCAACAATCTTGTTAGGCAGTATGAACTCTTCTTTGCAAAGCCAAAGGAGTCTCTCACTGAAACCTATACCAGATTCACTGCTCTAATCAATGATCTCAAGTTGTTGGGATCATCAAGGACAACCTAACTCTGGTAACAAATTTTTGGACATTCTGCCTGAGGAGTGGAATTATTTCTCTACTATTTTAACAAATTCAGGCACCATGAAAAGTATGGACCTTGTAAATCTATATGGGTCTTTACTAAATGATGAGAAGTCAAGGAAACAGAAAAGAAATGCCTTGGAGATGTCCAAAAGAGGTGTTGCCTTAGTGGCCAGCGTGAGACAACCTGCTGGTCAGGTGTGTGATGTGTTCACACAACCTGATCAACAGGCTGATGATGAAAGGGAAGAAATGTCTGAGGAGGAAGACTGTGAGGATCTTGCTGAATTAGATGATGAGCAAATGATTGCAATGCTTGTCAGAAAATTCAACAAGAAGAGGTTTGGTGGAAGAATCCTGCAGAAGAAGTCAGGTGCCATAAAAAAGAAGGCATTTGATAAAACTAAGGCTGAGTGCTTTAAATGTGGCAAAACAGGCCATAGCTGTTGACTGTGTGTCTAAAGCTGTTGGCTCATCATCCAAACCTTACAAGACAAATAGGGACGATGGCTACATGGTTAAGTACCTAATGGTCATGGCTAAGCTGAGGAAGTTGGAAGACTTAGTGGCTTCCAACAAGCAAAAGGGACCCATGACTGAGACATGTGACTGGGAGGAATCTGACTCATCTTCAGATGAAGAAGATAACAACTGTCTGATGGCCAACACTGATGTCCCATCAACAAGCAATTTCAAACAAGACCTGGCTGAAGCTGAGGCTCTCAACAGCTTGGAGAACTGGAACCCAAGAATGATGTATAAGGTACAAAATTTTATGGCTTACAGTTCTGATGAAAAAGTTAAAATGTTTGAATATCTGCTTGTTGATCTAAAAGCTGCTATTGAGAAGCACAATGTTTTGTTGTCTGAAATCTCCAAGCTAAAAACTGATCTTGAAATAAAAACTAGTAAACTAGACAGCTTCCATAAGTTGGAAACTGAACTTGATGAATTAAAACACATCAATTCCATTTTATTAGAAGAAAAGAGAGAAATAGACACAAAAAATGCCATGCTTCAAAAAATTATTGACTCTTGGTGCCAATCTGCACAGAAAGTCAATCATTATATCAGTCAACAGATCCCTGCTCAAATCCAAGCCTATCTTGGAGGGGATCTTGACAAAGCAGCTTCAATTGTTGAGATAAATAATCTGGAAAAAGACTTATCCACTATTGGTGAGCTTCCAAGTACCTTCATTCAGAAAGTAAACGGTTAGCTAGCTCAACTAATAGGTTTGCCAGGCCTCAAAACACTGACAGCTTGTGTGAAAAAGCTCCAAAAACCGATGATGTGTGTTCTCCATCAAACTAGTATGCTAAGTGCTCAGCTGGTTCACACAAGCAAAAGAAGGGAAAACAAGTTCAAGCTGCAGCTTTGGACTCTAAAGCTGTTAACAAGACAAGCTCTGGGTCTAAAGCTGATGGTAAGAGACCTGTTAATCCCTTTGATGCTGATCATTTTGAGAAAAAGTTTTCAAAAGGTAAGCAGCCTGCTTTCAACAGGGGTAAGTCTCATGTTGAAAGTAAATCCGCTGTGATTTCAAATAAGTTCTTAAATCATAGTGGAAAATTGGTTATAAATGAAGGTAAGTCTTTCAAAACCAAAAGTAGTGATTATGTTGATAGGCAACATCCATCACATCACAATAAGAGAAAAGGCAAAGTCATTGCTCAACCTGAGAAATTTGGGAATAAGTTTCCCAAACATGTGGAAGGTCAAAGGCCAATCAAACTTCCTGTATTTGATATCTGTCCTCCTAAAAAGAGGAAAGATGATACAGGTAAAGCTGTTGCCATTGTGCCTTCCACTCAAAGACTATCCTGAAACTGAGGACATGAGGCCTGTTAACTCTGTGATATGTGCATATTTATACATATTTCTCGTATCATTTTCCTTGCATATTGCGTGGTTTTCAGACCGAAATGCGTGAAAAGATACTGGTTTTATTAATATTTGTGTTTCGCAGGTCAAAAGTTGTGAAATCGACATTGGAACAGAAATCGAGGCCAAAAGAACGAGGATTTGAAGTCCACTTAGCTTCCCTGATCAAATTCGAAGATTTGCTGAAAATTGTCCTACGCGGCCGTGAAGCCTTCTTTCACGCGGCCGCGTAAACAGATTTTTACAAGACCATGTAGACAGGTGGTGTAAGACCAGTCAACACATCTACGCGGCCGCGTGACTTAACCCTACGCGCCCGCGTAAGAAGCCCAGGTGGTCCAGAAGCGCAGCAGCCGAGGGAGGGCGATTTGGAGACAATAATTGCGATTTTCAGAGCTTTATTTTTGTTTTTCGCGTATTTAATCATAGATTAGCCTAGGGTTTCGATTTGGTGAAGATTTAAAGCATTTGGTTCAACTTTGGAGTACGATTTCTTCATAGATAGCTATGGTTTTGGTACATTCATTCCTTAATCTTTTAATTTCGTAATGTTTGATATTTTATTGGGTGTAATTTCAGTTTTTAGTATGATTAGTGAGTAGTTTTCTTGTTCACCAGCTTGGAATAACGAATTATATGTATTAATTGGTATATTATTGGATTGATTGATGGGTTTTGGTTTATATTTGTCGGATTCTTGATTATTTTATGTTTTCTTGTTAAAAATCAGATTTTTATTAATCTTTTAGCATTGTTTTGCGATAATAAAGTGTTAATTAAATCTACGTTTTTAAAAAGAAAGATGCTTTCAATGAAAATTTAATAATTGATTATCTCTTCTAGGCATTGTATTGCGATAATGATTTGATAGCTGATTGTTAAACTAGAATTTTATGCGTTTATTAATTCTTATGCATTGTGTTGCGATAATAGGGTTGATAAATCGTAAAGTTTGATTATTAAAGTAACGAAGTCAATTTGTTGGATTTCTGTATTAATCGATTATCTTTAGGCATTGTGTTGCGATTATAAGATTTATTGGTTAATATTGGAGTTTTTATGAGTTGCTTTGTTTTCATCACAAAGTTACAAAGATAAAATATTTTAACTTGAAGTAATTAATTAATCGGTAAATTAAACCAGAATCCGGGCTTACTTGAATTTATAGTTGGTTATCAACCGATTTGTTTTTAGTCAGTCAATTCAATCCATCGCCAATTAATCGTAGTTTTCTAATTCCAAGTGGGTGACACTTTCGTAATATAAGAGTTTCGTAATTTTAATTAATTATCGTTCTTTATCTTTACTTAAGTTAGTTCTGATTATTCTGCTTCAGTTATTTTGTTTCATATAATTTAGTCGTCGTTACTTGCTTGCTTTGGTTATTTAGTTTAATTAGTGTTTGCCGATTAGTTTTTGAATTATTTCGATAAAAAACAAAAAAAATTAGTTTAACTTTTTATTCTTGTGTTACTTAGTTTGCATTAGTTATTTGGATAATTAATTTTAATTATTGTCTCTAGTTGATAATTTCCTCAAAAAGTCTAAAATAGCTAAATATTGGTTTAGGTTGTAGTATTGGAGTCTCCGTTCTTTATTCCGTTCCCTGAGTTCGATAAATCCTGGGTGATTCTTAAAGCTATATTGCACAAGATTGGTACACTGTCGATTGTGTAAATTATACTTTGGGTTCATTTAGTTATTAAAACCTAAGGTGTGTTTTGCACGCGTCACTCTGCTAGTTCCAACATTGCAAAATCTAGCAGTGTTGGAAGTAATATGGTCAATGAGGATAGTGTCCAAGCTGATACAATCCAAATAGGGAATATTAGTGTGGATATTACTGGTCCATCAATAAATGTTGATGAAGTAGGAGAACTCATCCCTATGATGAGTTCCCCTAAAAATCTATCTATCCATACTATTAAAAGAGTAACTATACTCATTTCTGGTGAAGCCACGTGTCGTCACCATGAATCGACACGTGACATTTATAGATTTTAAAAATAATAAAGAAATTTAAATCAAATCTATCCAAATCTAATATAATCCACTTTTAAATTCAAATCAAATCAAATCAAACTGAATCTAATACTCTACTAAGTTATTAATTAAATCTATCCAAATCCAATATAATCAACTTTTAAATTCAAATCAAATCAAATCAAACAAAACCTATGAATCTACTAACTTATCAATTTAAGATAATATAATAAAAGTTTAAAAAAATATATAAGAAAATAATTACTCTTCATATATATTTAGAAATATACAAAATTAATAGGTCATAATAAATAATAATATTATCTTATATACTTTTGTTTAAAAAATAATATTTATATCTTTATCTTTTTATTTATTATATTTTATATATATTAAAAATATCCGCGTAATACGCGGGTAATAAACTAGTAACTAATATTCTCCCATCACACTCTACAGGACAAACAACCATCCCAGGTTTGGTACTTGGACAGTGGCTTCTCAGGCAACATGACAGGTGCAAGGATCTGCTGAGTGATCTCAGGCCTGAAAAAGGGCCAAAAGTCACCTTTGGTGACAATGTCCAGGGATCCACAGAAGGATATGGAACTCTTCAAGCTGGTGCTGCTCTATTCAAAAGAGTAGCCTATGTGTCTGGGCTGAAACATAAGCTTGTAAGCATAAGTCAACTGTGTGATGTTGGCTACAATGTTAACTATGATGAGCACCTAGGCTACATATTGGATACCCAATGCAAAGTTGTGCTGTGTGCACAAAGGAAGAAAGGTGTATATGTTGTGGACATGAAATTTGCTGATCCCACAACTGAAACCTGCTTTATCTCCAGAAGCAATGCAGACCTGAACTGGTTATGGCACAAAAGGCTATCACATCTGAACTTCAAGAATATCAACAAACTCTGTAGGGAAGAGATGGTAACAGGTTTTCCTTCCATAACCTTTGTTAGCTTGTGAGAAAGGCAAGCAGAGAAAAACATCTTTTGAATCTTAGCATAATTTCTCTATTGATACTCCTCTCTTCTTAATCCACATGGACTTGTTTGGACCAGTCAGTGTCCCAAGTCTAGGAGGTAGAAGATACACTCTAGTAATGGTTGATGAGTTCTCCAAGTTTACGTGGGTGATCTTTCTGAAGATCAAAGGAGAGGCTGCTAGAGAAATCATTGGGTTTATTAAAAAGATGGAGATGCTGAACTCTGCTCAAGTTAAGCAGCTTAGAAGTGATCATGATACTGAATTCAGAAACAGTACCCTTGAGGACTTTTGTGAAGAAAGAGGGATTTCATAAAAGTTTTCAGCTGTAAGAACTCCACAACAAAATGGAGTTGCTGAAAGGAGAAACAGAACTCTCATTGAAGCTGCTAGAACCATGCTGTGTGCATCAGGTTTACCTTCATCATATTGGGCTGAAGCTGTCAATACTGCCTACTTCATCCAAAACAGATCCTTGGTGGTGAAAAGGTTCAACAAGACTCCCTATGAGTTAATCAAAGGGAGAAGGCCAAATATTAGCTACTTCCATGTGTTTGGATGTCCCTGCTTCATTCTGAATCTGAGGAACCAGCTGGCAAAATTTGAACCCAAAGCTGATGAAGATGTGTTTGTTAGATATTCTGCTATCTCCAAAGCCTACAGAGTATACAACTACAAAAGAAAGGTGATAGATGAATCTATCAGTGTCAACTTTGAAGAGTCTAGGAGTGCTTCCACCAAAGCTGTTCCTGAATCAGTTTCAGGAAGTTCAACTTTGATGATCTCATGCATTCCATCTATGAAGAAAAGGACTCAAAAGCTTCCACTATACCCATAGTGGAACCTGTTAACCACAATGGACATGATGATGACTATATTGATACACCATGTGTGAATAAGTGTACTGACATAATTACTACACCATGTCCTGAACCAATCAATGCTGATTTTCCTAGATCCTCTGTTGATATGTTCTACAATGGAGAGTCATGTTCAACAAGTGAACAGGCTCAAGATAACAGTGTGTCTGAAAATATTGAAAGTTGTTCAACATGACCTGTTGAAGATGAAAATGACGCAGGAGAATCTTCATTGAGGCATGATCCTAAGTGGATCAGGTGTCACCCCAATGATCAAATAATTGGTGACATCAACAAAGGGGAACAAACAAGATGGGACAGCTTAGGAAACTTTTCTATGTTTTCTAGCTTTGTGTCCCTGATGGAGCCTAAAAAAGTGGATGAAGTTCTAAAAGATGCCAATTGGATCACTGCCATGCAAGAAGAGTTCAATAAGTATGAGAGAAACAAAGTATGGAGGCTGGTCCCTGCTCCCAAATGTAAAACAATAATGGGCACTAAATGGGTTTTCAGAAACAAAATGGATGAGCAAGGTCTTGTTATTAGAAATAAGGCAAGACTGGTTGCTCAAGGCTACAGACAAAAAGAAGGTATTGACTATGATGAAACATTTGCTCCAGTGGCCAGGTTAGAAGCAATTCGGTTGTTTCTAGCCTATGCTGCCCACAAGAGTATGAAGGTATTTCAAATGGATGTAAAGAGTGCATTTTTGAATGGGAAGCTGCAAGAAGAAGTGTATGTCAAGCAGCCTCCAGGTTTTGAGAACATCACCCAGGTTTTGTCTATAAGTTGGACAAAGCCCTCTATGGTCTAAAACAAGTCCCTAGAGCCTGGTATGACACTCTAACTGATTTCCTTATGAGCAATGGTTATTCAAGAGGCAAAGTAGATACCACATTGTTCATAAAGAATGTGAAGCCTGATGTTATGCTTATTCAAATTTATGTGGATGACATAATATTTGGTCTACTAATGAGTAGTTGTGCAAGAATTTTTCACTACTCATGAAATCAAAATATGAAATGAGTATGATGGGTGAACTTACTTTCTTTCTAGGATTACAGGTTAAACAAACTTCAAATAGAATTTTCATAAATCAAAGAAAGTACACTTTAGATCTTTTGAAAAAGTTTAAATTTGATCAAAGTTATCCTATCAAAACCCCAATGGCATCCAATGTAAAGTTTGATGCTGATGCCAGTGGAAAAGTTGTTTCAGTAACAGCTTATAGAGGCATGATTGGGAGCTTGCTATATTTAACTGCTAGTAGACCAGATATTATGTTTGCTACCTGTTTATGTGCTAGGTTTCAATCTGATCCTAAGGAATCACATCTAGCTGCTGTAAAAAGAATCTTTAGATACCTTAAGGGTACACCAGGTTTGGGTCTTTGGTATCCCAAAGACTCAAGTCTTGAGCTAACATGTTATTCGGATTCTGATTTTGTAGGCTGCAGGCTAGACATGAAAAGCACAACAGGTGGATGTCAACTCCTTGGTGATAAGTTGATCAGTTGGTATAGCAAGAAGCAGAACTCAGTTTCTACTTCTACTGTTGAAGTTGAGTATATTGCTGCTGTGGGCAGATTCTATGGATGCAGCATCAGCTTGAAGACTATGGGCTTGTATATAGGAAGACTTCTATTCTGTGTGATAATACAAGTGCCATAGCTATCTCCAACAATCCAGTATTTCATTCCAAAACAAAGCATATAGAAGTCAGACATCATTTCATCAGGGATCACATCCAGAAAGGTAATGTGGAGGTAAGTTTTATTTCCACAGATGAACAACTTGCAGGCATTTTCACCAAGCCTCTTGATGAAAACATGTTTAATTACCTTGTAAGCAAGCTGGGCATGTTAAATAAAAGTGACTAAGTGTCATTAATGCTCTAAGACATCATATGTCTCAAACTGCTCAAGCTTATCAAAACAACTTAGATAGAACAGGCTATGCATGTTCCACACTTAGACAATTTCTGAAAGCTTGGACAACTTGGACATACAACAGGTTTGACAAAATCAGTTTTCAATTCAAACCTGTTCTATTGAACAAACCTCCAACCTGCTCACTCTCTCAATCTGTCATACAAGACATTGTCTTATAACCTGATCAGCTATTGAACATAACCTGTTCTCACATAGCTGCACAGGTTGAATGAACAGCTTGTGGTGAAACCTGCTCATCACAGGTTTGAACAACAGCTTAGAACATCAGTTTTAATTACCTTTCTTCACAATTAAGTTACTAAATTTCTGTATTTGTTTAACTTAATTACCTATGGATAATGTGTGTTAACGTGTGTTAGTGACTAAAAAGGTTCAAGTGGTCTGACAACCATTCTGACATGGACAACCGTTCCGTTTTCCGTTAAAGAACATTTCAAATCAACCGCCCAAACCTTTCTCTCTCATACCCACTCACATTCGAATCCTATAAATACCCCCTCTACTGTTTCATATTCTTCTTCCTCTACTGATTCCATAACTACCCAAAGAACCCTAAATCGACTAAGTGTCCAGTACTCATCTTTCCACTACTCTAAAATGGCTCACCAAAACAACCCTGTGCTTCTAGTATTCGTTGGTAAGGATGTTGAGAAACACCCCTTTGTTACCACGATGCTGACCCTGAAACCCACAAACTATATTGCAAACCTAACCATTCCCAAAAACTACGTGGGGAAAGGCTATGAAAACATGGTGGATTTCTGAAGGTTCACCCCCTACACTATGCTATGACTGCATCTCCTGGTGTCTTGTACCAGGAGATGGTGTAAGAATTTTGGTACACTTGTGCTTATGATCTGGTGACCAAAATCATCAGGGGAACCATTCTCAATGGGACTCAGACCATTGAGATAACTACTGCTCTCCTCAAAGAAGTTCTTCGTCTTCCTGTGGCTGAAACATAGCGGTTATCGAGCTCCAGTGTCGTCCCCAGGCTGCGTCCCAAAAGAGAAAACATGACGATCAGGACGACCCTGATCGCCATGAGGGGGAGAAGTGTTAAAAGACTCAGTCTGAGGACCTTATGTTGATTGAAGGGGGAGCTGCATCAAAGAGAACAAATATACAGGGGTCCGGGGATAAGAGGTACGAGGCTCAGGAGTACATGATGATAGAAGACGAGCCCATGTTTTGTCCAGCTCCATTGGATCCAATGTCAGCCATGGTTGAGTTCGAACCCATTCACGAAAAGGTTGAAACCATATTGGTGTCTGACTCTGACTCCGATACCGATGACAACCAATCCTTAATCATCCCAAAGCATGAGCCCGAGTCACCACAAAAATCATCATCCTCTTTCGAATTCCTAAACTCCCCGCCCCCCGTTCCACAACAAGAAATTCTATCCTCCATCCAAGATCCCTCATCTCTAATAGAATCCCAGCTAGTCCAAAGCCCTCCGAGATCTCAAAGTCCTCCCATAGCCCAACCTGTACCCCAAGTGAAAATCCTGGAACCAGGACCCTCAGAAACCAGGCGTGTAGACAGATTTGATGAGCCTCCTGAACAGCCTGGTGTTTATGACAGAAGTGATCTCTATTGGGTGGTTTGGTATTCGAAAGGTGAGGTACATACTCTGTCACCTGAGTTAAAAGAGGAGTTGAGACAAGAACGAAAGGGGAAAATCTTCAAATTACTTGAAGCCAAATCATCTGAGATAGAAGAACCCCCCGTTCATGGCCTTAAAGATTTCTTGCAAAAGTTTCCTCCAGAGCAGTTCCAGAATCCTTTTCTGGAAGAACGATTCAAGATGGTATTCAGGAAGAAGCCAGGGTCATACAGCAGGCGCTTACTCATGGAACTTACAAACGTATCGAAAGCTGAACAGGCCGAATACAACCAGTTAATGCTCAGGGAGAGGAGGTCCAAAGTTTCAAAGTCTAAAATAAAGAAGCTTCTCAACATCATAATGTGCAGAAGAGCAAAAGTATACTATCCTGCCTTTCAGGTAGAGAGAGAAGATGGCACAGTGGAGGAGTTCTATGAAAATGACTTGGACTTTATAAATGTGGACGACGTTGAATTTTTACACAACCGACTGAAACATAGAATTAAAAAACGTCTGTCTCACATGACCGCCATAGGTGCGCTTATTCGAAGTATGAACCGCCACTCAATTATCATGTGCCTAAGAGATTTTCAAATGGCGATAGAGAGCGCGCTGGTCAAAGTAGGACTACGAGCCCCTGAGCAAGACATCTTTCTTCTTGACCATCATCCTGCTTACAGAGTCATATTTAGAGGAGGCCCGGGAGTTTTTTTTGTGAACCAGAGAGGACATAAAAGATTCATGCGCTTCGAGGATCTTCCTTGTTACTCTGATGGTACTATCAGTATGGTTAGAGTCGAGCTTACACGAAAGTACAAGAATTTGATGCTCAACCAGATCCAGAACTTAGACGCTCACCAAAGGAGACACATGACATCCTCAGCGGCATCGAATACCTGAACGAACGGCTACACATGAGACAAGTGATTAGACGATTTGATGTCATCCTTGGGCTCTGTGAATCAACAGATCATGCCAGAGTTCCAGGACCACCACAATGATCGAAAAGGGGGAGATTGTTAGATATTAAATTTCGATCTTGTGGATCTATTTTGTAATAATTATTTAGATAATGTTTAGCCTTGTAATTTATTTCTTAGATTAGTTTATGTTGTGTGAAAAGTTCAATGGCCTTTTGTGTCAATCCTTGTAAGTTAATTAAAGGAGCCTATGTATAGGCTCCTAGGGTTTTACAATGTTACGGTTGACATTTATGAGAAAGAGATTCCTTTGTGCAGCCGCCATTTTCATATTCTCTCAAACATTCCTTTTGTTCTTTTAATCATATCACAATTATTGAGTGCAAACTCTTCTTGTGAGTGTTAATAGAACTTTAATGTGCTGATATCTTCTGGGAATCACATACAACATTGTGAAATTTAATTTGCATAATTTGATTTATCTCATACATATTGGTTGGTTGGCAATTTGTAGATGTCGAGAATAACGCGTCAAAGAACCCAACATGTCAATGCGCCCATTGATTGGACCCCAAATCTTTTACTATCCCAACACCCCGAAGAGATTAGATCCCAGTTATTTTAATACAAAAAGTATACCAATAAGGTTTTGGTCGAAAAAAGGGTTAAGTAGTCGGATTTCAAAGATTATGGGATTCCATATCTCTTCGATTTCTTAGGATGGGAGGAGTTTTTGACTTAGGCGGCCCACGCATCTACTAGTCCGATGTAGTCGAGTGGATGTCCACCCTTAGAAGGAAGACGGGCAACACTCACAATGATCTTAGGTTGATAGGCACCATCCATGGTTGGGACGTGGCGATGGATGCACACATGGTTGATCACTACTTTTCTTGAGAGGATGGGTGCACTTTCACCCAATTCCCTGGCCTCCCATGTTTCGGCGATGTATATTACGGCCGCCATGTTCCCTACCTTAGTTTTTAGGGAAGTTGATGAAGGGTTCGAGATAGTCGACAAAGAGACAACTCAGTCGTATATCGAGAACTATACTGAGGATGAGAGGAGAGAGAGAGAGAGAGAGAGAGAGAGAGAGCAGAGAACCGCCCCTGAGGCGGGAGTTTGGCACGAAGAGCCGAACCGAGGAGCATCTACCTCGCACAGTCGAGGTAATGATGATATTGATTTTGACCGCGTCATGAGGCGGTTAGATGACTTAGTGGTAGGTCAAGGTGAGTTTCAGGAGGACGTGACCCAAAGGTTAGACGAGATGAATGTGCGAATGACCCATATTTATGATAGGGTCGATCACTTGTCGGGTTGGGTAGATCAGCTTCAGGATGAGCAGAGAGCTTTGGCATATCAAAATGCCTATTACCAGCACCATAATTGGGCATATTGGGAGGGAGTTCGACATCACGAGGACTCTCAAGCCAGGATGCCATATCAGTCATACAATGATTACACGATGCCCAACGATCAGTCCTCAACGCTATCCGGCGCATGGCATGCAGGATCTACCAGACCAGATCCCTACTCACTTGGTTCCACCTACAGCACAATACCCTGCAGGTCAAAACCCGTATAGCGATTTCTTCAACAGCGTCTTCGGTCCTCCTCCTCCTCCATTCGAATGATCGGGTACTATATTTCCTTGTTCTTTGTTCTTTATTTTCCGTCTTTTCATTTATTTATTTTATAGTTGCATCTTTTCTTTAATTACAAGTAATGGTTATTTTTAGTTTTTTTGCCGAGTCCTATTAGAGCTTTAATGTTTATGTAGTTTTTCTTGTCTTCCCCAACTGAGTCTTGTTTGGCGATCAGGCCGTAGAACACGATGATAAATAGAAAATACATGTACGAGGAAATTGGCTAGTGTTGACAGGGTATTCTATAATTAAGAAAAGAGTCGTAATAATAATTAAAGTTTTTGCTATGTAAAGTTGAATTCAAGTATGTTAAAATTTATTTGGGCTTAAATATAAGTAATGTGTCAAAAGATTTTGGAAACTCATGCAATAAGGGGGAGAACTTAATCACATTTTTAGCCTAAAAAATGAGTTAATTATAGTCTAGATGGTTCGGGAAACTAAGTCCGTAGGGGTACCATTGATGCCTAATCCCCTAAAACCGTCTGGTTTGGGAGTGATTATCTGAAATCTCACTACATGGACCATCTAGATGATTTGAGTTGGAAAGAATATAGATAGAAGCATGGTATTAAAAAGAAAAAGTTGTCGTAAACATTCATAGAGGGAAAAGATGGTCAAAAGACCCACGTGTTTTAAGTTTCGTAACCTTGAGCTAAAAGGGTAATTCCAAGAGTGAGATACATTATAAAAATTCTAAGGGAAATACATTTTAGCTGAAAGCGTCTTCAATTTACATGATAAAATTTTAATGCATTAATGCGAAGGCTAGCTTAACATAGAATTCCTAGTCACTGCTAATACATGCCCAGTATACGGTTAGTTCTGATTCCAAAGGCTTGTTCGGGGACGACCAAGAGTTAAATTGGGGAGACTTGGTATGACTATAATTTTATGTGTTTCAGAGTCATTTTATGTCCATTTTAAGCACCGATACTTCATAACTTCCATATTATTACTCCAAATTTATGTTTCAGGGTCAAGAGGTCAAATGGAAGCAACTTAAGAAAATTCAGAGTGAACCGAGCAAGAGGGGCCGCAGGCCTGCACCACCCTGCGCTGCAAAACAGAAGAATTGAGAAATGCAGAGCACTTCCAGCGCAGCCCAGTGTACCCCAAGCCGTACCCCAGGCGTAGGGGGGGCATAGGCCTCTGCCTGCCCTATGCTGGGTCGGCACAAAAACGCGTTTTCGACCCCAGACACCCTAAATCCGCCTCCTCTATAAATTGAGGTTGATGGTGATCATTTGAAGAGGTCCCGAAAGTGTTAAAAAGAGTGGTGAAGCCCTCCTGGAGTAGATTCACAATACAAGTACGAAGATGGTGGTTCGCAAGCTTACGACTATGTCTCCAATCAACACCATTGAAGAGCATACGATGAGCGGCTAGACACCATAGCCGTTTGCGGAGGATCAACGACTAAGTTTTACTTTCTTGCATTTTAATTATGTTTTGATGTATTTCATATTGATTGAATATTGTGTGTAATACAAATGATAAGCATCTGGTTATTATTATGATTATATGTTTTGATTAGTAAAAGCAAGATAATTCATAGTGGTGTTATTATTTGTGCCGTGTCCATTAGATTTGGGATCAAGACAAGTAATGAACGTTGCATGCGCTATGCCGAGATTTATTGATTAAAATATCTATGATTAGTTTAACCACACAATTAATTATGTCTATGTGATTGTTACATGAAATGCAAGCGGGTAATAACTTATGCCGTAGTGATTCCGTAAATGGTTATTTTTAATTTGATTGTTATTATCCTTCGTTTGTCATTTGCCATTAATTTTAGTTATAATTTAGTCATAAAGTCATTAATTCAAACAAATCATTCAATTCACTCGATTCACAATTTAAAGTGCTTTCAATAAACTCACAAAGCTAGTTGATTAACGCTAATTACATACGCACTCCCTGTGGATTCGAGCATTACTTATCTGAGCTAAATAGTTAGATTTAAGGATTATTTCTGCGGGTCACAACGACGGCCCGTCATCCTTCCACCGCTTAACAGTAGTGATGCAATGCCACTTGATGCAACAATCAATACAATCTCACCTTTACATCGTATAGCCAATGCTAAAGTTCTCCAAATAAATGTTTTCCCTGTGCCACCATACACAAAGAAAACTCCTCCTTGATCACGATCAACAACATTCATCACTTGCTCGTAAAAATTACGTTGTTTATTGGTTAAATTGATGAACTGTTGGGCATGTTCAACTGCAAGAACTTCTTTGTCATAAGAAAGCTCATCACAAATTAACCGATTGCTTGCAAATGATAAAGACTTTCGATGAGTAAGGCATGTTTTTGATTCTGTGAAGAGAACTTCCAAGACGGCGCATTATTTTCTCAACCTCAAACTAAGTCAAATCTTTGAGTTGATCATCATTCAGTGACATTGCTGTAAAAAAATATGAATGAATTTTATGTAAAGCATAGATACATAAAATGTCGTAAAAATGTGTAAAACATATAATCAAAAGACTAAACGTAATACCTGGAGAGTTATACAGTTTCTTTCGGTTATAAATTATGTCATCTGCCATTTTTGACCAACGTGTTTCTTAAAGAACGTTTGGTCTTGATACACTATCGGATATCAGCAACATCGCAAACAAATAACGTACATAAGATGCACTTCCGTATCTACTTGCTTCCTCGATGGCTTCGATATACTCCCTGTCATCATCCAACAATCCAAGTGCATAGCAAGCATCCCTGAATGAAGGATGTATAGTACCATTAATCGTACGGATGTCTTGGAATGATGTTGGTCCTTTAACCTTGTTCAATAAAACTGTCGAAAAATATGTTTCACCCACAGATAGCCGACAATAATTAATTTTACCAACTGAAAAACCTCTTGTCCTTGGGGCCCAAATTTTCTTATCTGCCTTCCAACAAACATGGAAGGAATTTCAATGTAACTTAAATGACGAGCTTCTGGATAGACCTTGTTACATTCCATCCACTTCAAAAACATTGTAGAAGTTACAGACAACTTTTGTAGAACATCATTCATCAAATCATCCGCATCATATACAACCTGTTGCTCGCCATGCAAATGAATTGGTAACCTTGTGACCGAAGGAGATCGGTAATGAACATCATATGAAAATATTCTCCATGCAGCTTCACAAGCAGATAGATACCTGAAAGCATACAATAAAGTGAATGTATTAAATGTCATTGTAAATCATTTGAAATATCATACATACTTTATTGAAAATAAATAATTACATGAAATCGTAATACTCTTTTATTTCATCGACATTAATATGATATTGTTCAACATTGTTCATACCAACCACGACAGTGGTGACTCTATTAGGGCCCTTGTTAATGTATTTAACAGATATTTGATTGAACCTGCTTGATTGCACCATTCAACATTTAAATGTGTGGTATCGTTTCAAAAGAAACTTATTGTATGGAATAACGTATCTGTTATCCAATTGGATTTGACCCTTTTGAACGACATTCCCATCATCAAGTTTTCTATAAATTGGATATCCATCATCATCAACTGTTGTTGTATCATTGAATTTTATTGGAAAACCTTTGGTACATCTTCCATTAACTGTACAAGCACATTTTGGATTATCTGCGCCACATGGACCATGGATCATGAAGTCACTGACTAACTTAGAGTTCAGGGTCGTCATCTTTATCCGGAATCTCAGCACATATAACTGGATAAATGTGTTCTGTTGGAATTTTACAATCAGGATGTAAAAAAACGCATATGTGACTATGAGGCAATCCACGCTTTTGATACTCTATTGTACACACAACTACAAAATAAATAAATCAATAAATAAATATATAAATATATGTATATATTTGTGTGTGCTTATGTGTGTGTGTGTGTGTTATAAAATGAGTTTATAAAAAATAGATAAATAAATAGTTAACATGTTTAAAAAATTAAAGTAGTACTACTTGAATAGGACCGAAAACATTATTTTTCTTCAAATCTTGTATTTGGTCATCAAGCTTGATTTTGAATAATCTGCCTAAGATATTAGGTCTGTCTTCCGCTCGAAGGTTTGTGTCCTCCAAAAACCTCACAATCTCAAGCCATTTTGGGTTGCAAGTTAACGTCAAGAAAAGATCAGGATATCCAAACCACTTACAAAGTGCCATTGCATCTAAATAATTTTGTTGCATGTATATGGAACCATCAGTAAAAGAAGAAGGCAGTATGACACATTTTCCAGTAGATGATGCATCGTTATTACCTTGTTCACGAGTCGTAGACAAATTATTGTAAGATTCAACCCTTCGGAGCTATTGTTGGTTACGTATAAAACATAATCGTTTGGATTCGATCATGAGCGTCAACCAAAAACTGTTGAAACAACCTTCTAGAATTAAGTAACAATGAAAATTCATTGTGACGATCTTGTATCCTATAGGCAAAAAATTCCCTCATTGTACATTTTGGACGCTTGCTAGATGCAGCGTCCACAACGCCTCTATGAAGAATGTCAACCATATTGCCATCATCTTCGTAAGGAAAAAGAAGATGGTGTTGTAATGCAAGATAGGAAGGATGAAGTTTGTGTATTCGTTGTAACATTATTGATTGGGTCTCTACGATGATATCACTTTTGTCTAAATTGTCAACAATATCACCAACAGTCAATGTTGCAACTTCAAAAGCAGTTGGAAGGTTATAAGTCCTTCCATCACGATCTCTTCATCCAAAAAGCCTCAATCTAACATTCTTGTAATCGTTTGCTTTCTACCGATCCCTAAACATCCTGTATGATCTCACAAGAATATTCTTGGCATCCAGAAGGTCCTTGAGTTCCATAATTATTTGATGACCCATTGCATCACTTGTAGATTTAGAATCATCTTTCAAAATGTTGATGAAAACAATACAAATAAACATTATTGAGTGAATGTTAAATCAGAAAAGTATGAAGTAATTATAAGAAAATTTAAAGACAAGCATACACAAACCTGACTGCATCCGATCTGTTTTGAAGTTCATTATCAGTGTCGTAGATGTAAAGTTGTGCAAATTTTGCTTGTTGGCCAGTAGGAGGAATTAAGCTACCAATATTATGGTAGTTCTGCCCATGTAATCTAAAGACGTAAGGTGCTTTACCTTTATTTATTTTTGAATCAACTTTTCCTCCAAAAGATGTAAATGAAAACATCATATTGAAACGCCTGATATTTTTTTGGAAATTCTTGCTTTTAGCATCCTGTATTGTATAAAGATTCACCAGTAAATCAGGAGCCTTTTCAAAGTTTGGGAGCTCAACCTTTCCATTTTCACAACAAAGATTAAGACATTTATTTCTTCCGATTCTTTTGCTTCTATTACCTTCAACACCCCATAATTGTGCATTGCAGACTTCACATATGACGGTTTGGTCACCATGATCGAGATAACCTAAGTTATACATTTTAATTATAACACAAACAATATAAATGTGTGATGATTGATGTTTGTTTTTTGGTTAAGAAAGTAAGAATTACATGTGGATATGTCGCGATTAGTGTTCTCTCTGTTGTCAACAATAGATGAATCTTCACATATCGTCAAATCAATCATTGGGATATCTGTGGTATTCACATGCCTCCTTCTAGGCTTATGTGTTCCAATAGACAATCTTTCTGAAGAATAAATGGAATCACAGATAATTGACTGTGAAAAATTACGTTGTTGAATCCGAACAGGATCATAATGCAATGACATTGTTGAAGGAGAGACACCTACCATCAATTTAATAACGTAATAATAGGAATGATAATATAATTAAAGTTGTTTAGTTTAATAGATTTATTTGTTTCGATCCATAACACGAGATTAGATATGGTTACCATTCAATAAACAATGCATTCGTAAATGTGAGTGTGTTATTGTATCGAGGATTATCAATCAATAGCTATAATGTGTTACAATGATGACATTACCATATTAACATAAACTATATATGTTTTTCTCACATTTTAAGACAATATAAAATGTTGTTATATAAACATTATGACATTCTTATTTAGTTATTATGAAGAAATATAACGATACAATAAGTTATTGTGTCATTAATGCATACAAAGTTACTTATTTTCATAAAATCATATAAATATATTAGACATAAAATTTGATAACTCAAGAAAAAAGGTATTAAGTATACAATTACATACAAAATTAATTAGTTAAATTAAATAAATTGAAACTTGAAGATGTTGTCAAACCTGAGATGACATATTTTGAATTGCTTGTAGAAGGTTGATTAGAAATCTTGTAGTTACCTAAAAAGAATAATATGTATATATCGATGCAAGAAACCAAATGTATTAATAGTAGAAAGGAAAATATGCATAATATTTGAAAAATTATTATTATATATGTGAGTAAATTGTAATTACCATTCCTATCATATATTGAGGAGTGCGAAAAACATTTGATGGATGTAAATTGCCTGCATCAAAATATGATGTATGGAAATTGTCAGTTATATATGATAATTGTGGATGCACAAGTTTTTGACAACAAATATTTTGTCGATAATATGTAAGAGCTGAAACATAAAAAAAATTAATGAGATAAAAAGCACCAAATGGTGATTGGAAAAAAAACCATTGACCATTTCTAATATTTTTAATAATATTATTAATTTGGATAAATATAAGTAATACGTATCTGCTTAAATCATGCAATATATTTGTCATAAGAAATTACATTAATTTTATATAAATATGATAAATAATCGTAATAGAACCATATCATGCATTATATTAAGGATAATCATTGATCCAAAAAAAGACATAATATAAAAAGGAAAATATGAAGATCAAAAGTAATATTATAACATATTGGTTTAAGATTAAAAATGATTTTGAAAAATAAAACTTACTTCTGTCATGGGATTTCTGATAGCATTAGTATTCAACATTGAAATATCATATGCTAAATGTTGTGACCCTTGAAAAACTGTATAAAATTGTTGTGTTCCTGATTTTGATTGATGCACATTTATGAATGAATGGTAAGTCGATATGTTAGATGAACTTTCATCTTTTGAGTTATCATCTTTAAACTTTCTTTTCTTGTTATCTAAATACAACTTCCTCTTTCTTATTCTCTCTTTTGCATCGATATGATTCATATTACAATGTAGATTTGATCCACATTATTAGGCGAGTAAAATGAAAAACTAAATAAAACATGTCATGATAATAATTTACTACGCATTAGTGAAATGAATATGCAAAAAAAAAATTAACAACATATGGTTGTTTGGGCAAAGTGCATGGGATGTGCAAGATACAAAATACTTATTATATTGAATTGCATGTGGGATGTCATTTTTTTAACAAATGATTATCAATGCATTTTATGTGGGATGAGACTTTTTTTACAAAAAAAAAATCTGAAGATAATTAAAAACAAAAATGATATTAAAGAAAAGCAATTCAAAAAAATGATAGTATATTCATTATCACATGAAAAAAATGTACATCTAGAGTAGTCCAGACACACACACACATATACAAACGACGCCTTGTGTCATGAAGTAAGTTTATTAAAATTCCATAAAGATTGGATTCTTAAATAGTCTCAAAAGCATCACAAAAACATTCAAAATCATGAAAGGTAATGACTATCAAATAACATTTAAAAAATGCATAGAACACTAGAATAAAGTACGATGCAATTTATCAAAAGTTTCAAACATCAAAGTTTTTTACATCTACATATTAACAAAGCTTTTCAATAAAAGTTGATTAACACATGATTTTTTTTTAAATAAATTTCATTATGTGCGATTATTCCTGATCACTATTTTTCATATACCATTTTAGGTCACCACAAATTCTATGATATAGTATTAGAGACTAATCTAATTATTTTTCATCATCAATTAATTCAAAATAAAAGTTCATATTATTTTAGATGTATCAACATACAAATTTATATTAAAATAAAACATTTTGGAATCATACATTATGTATGAAGTGTTTGTACATACATACATACTTACATACATACATACATACACACACACACACACATACACACACACACACACACACACACACACACATATATATATATATATATATATATATATATATATATATATATATATATATATATATATATATTTAATATAGAACATCAACGAACTTTCAATGAGACATAACTATAAGTTCTCATAATATAAATGGAGAAAACAAAATTGAAGATACGAAATAGTGAAGTATGTAAGGACATCATACCAATAAAAAATTTATAAGTAATGAATGGCTTGATGATAAAATGCACAATAGAGTGAGGTTGTGAAGATTTGACGATTGGATAGCAATAATGAAGGCAGAAGCTACGTGATGAAGTTCAAATTTTGAAGATGATGAGACAACATTTAGGTTGTAGAATAAGAATTGTGTATATATATAGTTGGATTCATATTAGTGTATATATTGTTATGGCTAAAATTATCGGTATTTTAAAATTCAAAATTAAAATGAAATAATGGAAATTGAAAATTAGAATTCAAGTTATTATATATAGTAATGATTAGAATAATTTCTAAAATTACTTTATATAGATTTAAAAAAGTTATTATATAATCAATGGACACCATTGACTTACCAAATCAATTGTCAACGGATTGTTTAAATTTTCATCGAGATTTTCTTGACATAACGAGACATAGCTGCTTAGTAATATTCAATTTATTGTTTTTACACGTGGACTAAATTTTCAACAAAGAAATTTGAATTCAATTTAATTTTTGCATAATATAATTTAAACAAAAAATTAAATTTCTAGTAAATTTAAAATATCAAATAACATTTAAAAATACATAGAACAGTAAAATAAAGTATGATGCAATTTATCATAAGTTTCAAACATCAAAGTTTTTTTTTAACAGCTACATATTAACAAAGCTTTTTAAATTAAAGTTGATTATCAAATGATTTTTTCTAAATAAAATTCATTATATGCGATTATTCCTTATCACTGTTTTTCATATACCATTTTTGGTCACCACAAATTCTATGATATAGTCATAAAGACTAATCTAATTATTTTTCATCATCAATTAATTCAAAATAAAAGTTCATATCAATTTAGACGTATCAACATACAAATCTATATTAAAATAAAATATTTGGAGTCATACATTATGTGTGAAGTGTGTGTACATACATACATATGTATAACATAAACAAACTTTCAATGAGACAAAACTATAACGTTGTCTTCCAATAGATAGATAGAAAACGAGGAAAAGCAGCAGAAGAAGATGGGAAGCACTGGGAAAGGAGGATTATGATTTCCGTCCTTTCCTTCCCAGTATGGAGAAGAAGACATAAGCATACAAATTCAGACTTTTTTCCATCTGTTTCCCTTCCAAAAAATTTAAAGAACACGACTTGATCTATATATCCTTCCAAATCAATATGTTTCCTCTCTTTAAACAAGTAGTGGAACACAACGTAGGTCTTCATAATCTAAATGGAGAAAACAAAAATGAAGATATGAAATAATGAAGTATGTAGGACGTCATACCAATGAAAATTTTATAAGTAACGAATGGCTTGATGATAAAATGCACAATAGAATGAGGTCGTGAAGATTTGACGATTGGATAACAATAATGAAGGCAGAAGCTACGTGATGAAGTTCAAATTTTGACGATGTATATATAGTTGGATTCATATTAGTGTATATATGGTAATGGCTAAAATTATTGGTATTTTAAAATTCAAATTTAAAATGAACTAATGGAAATAGAAATTTTGAATTCAAGTTATTATATATAGCAATGATTAGAATAATTTCCAAAATTACTTTATATAGATTTAAATAAGTTATTATATACTCAATGGACACCCTTGACTTATCAAATCAATTGTCAACGGATTGTTTAAATTTTCATCGAGAGTTTCTTGACCTAACCGGAAATAGTTGCTTAGTAAAATTCAATTTATTGTTTTTACACGTGCACTAAAATTTTCAACAAAGCAATTTGAATTCAATTTAATATGTTGCATAACAAAATAATTAATAAAATTAAAATAATTAGAATTCTTTTATTATAATGAAACAGAAAAAGTTAGATGGTAAAACTTCTTAAATTTAATTTCCTAATAATTTGATTATATGATAAATTAAATTGAATTCAAATTTTATTGTTGACAAATAAAATGGGCATGTCAATGTTTAAAAGTTTCATTAGAATATAAACAATAGTGATTATTATATAAACTAATATTGAAGTGATTAGGTAATGATTTTAGTAATTTTGTCTCCGATAAATGAAGATGGTGAGCAAAGGAGAGGAGGCAGATGGTGAGAAACAAAGGAGAGGAAGTTTTGATTCTGACATCAACAATATCAAGAAAAGTTCCACTTCGTTTTATGTATTCAATCTTCCCGACGATATCGATAGCAAAAAATTATGGGAAGCGATAATGAAGATCGGGAAGCTGGTTGATGCATATGTTGCAAAGAAGAAAGGATAAGATGGTGAAAAAGTTCGGCTTTGTCAGATTCATTAACATTCAAAATTATGAGGAAATGTCAAAGAAGTTATGTGGTGTTAGAATCAGTGGAAAAGATCTCAAAGCCAACTCGGCCAAATTTGAACGAAGAGAATTTAAGAGTGGGCATGTTAATGCTCGAGGTGAATGGAATAGTTTAAAGAACGACGATCCAATCAAGATGTTTAAGCTCGGAGATAGGAGAAGTTATGCAGAAGCAGTGATTAATGGGGATAAAATTAACAAAGGTAAGATTCCTGAGAATATCATTGCTGCCCCTAATATTAAGAAGGTTTATCTAAGTGACAGTATGGAGTCTATGATTTATAAGAACTCTTCAGAATTGTTAATGGGAGAAGCCAAAAATCTACAAGTGTTAGATAATTTGGAGATTCTATTAATTACGGAATAGTTTGGGGACTGCAAAGTAAAATATGCAGGAGGCTTATCGGTCATCATCAAATTTGGATCCTCCATCAAAGCAAAGGATTTTTTGCATGACGGTAAACAATTGTGGTCTCGTTGGTTTAGTTGGTTGCGTCATTATCATAAATTCCCAAGGAAAATGAAGAAAGCGGTTTGGGTAAGTCTTCGAGGTATCCCACCACATTTAAGGTCGAATAAGGTAATTACTAAAATCCTCGAAAACTATGGCCGTATTCTCTTTCCGGTTAGTCTTGATCAAGAAAGATCAGATTATTCTTGCATCAACGCTTGTCTGCTATTAGATATCAAGAAAGATCTGGATGAAGAAATATATGTATTTTGGAGATCAAGGAAATTTTTTATATGGATTTATGAAGAAGAAGTGTGGTTGCCAGACTTTACGATGGAAAAAGATAATGAATCAGAGATAAAATCTGAATACGAAGGTGAAGGGGAAGAGGTAGACGAAGGAAATTGGGATGACGAATCGGATAATCAATCGGGATTTAATTTTCCGGTTGAAGGTGGCGGTTATCGGCGGTCGGCGGTGAAGGATACTTCGGTCATAGGTGGCATGGTAGATGATAAGTCGCCTGAAATATCAAAAGTTGAAGAGACAGTTCTCAAAGAAGGTGACATTATTAAAACTGATGAGATAAACGACGCAGAAATATTAAGGAAAGGTGGCGGTTTCATGGTAGCAAATTCAATCAATAATATCTCGGGAGTTGGGCTTGGTAATTTGGGTTGCGATGATCAGATTATTTCTCCTATTAGTAATTTGGGCCTCAATAATTTGGTGGGCCAGAATGCAAAAAAAGGGTCAAGTCTAAGTGGGTATGGAAATGAAATATTTCCTAAAATCGGCGCTATTTCGGTTAGTACGCTTCCAATATTGAATAATCTGAATTCCTCTTCTAATGTGACTCACCTAAATATCCCATTCATCCCTACTAATAGATCGGAGGATCCTATTTCTGAATCTCGTCTCTCTGGACAATTTAAACAAGGCTCGAAATCCTTCTCACATAGCAGACAATCAAGAAATGAGGAAAGGTGGAAATTGGATCAAAGGAAGACTTTACTTTGAAGCAGAACTAGGTCATCGGTTGTTGGGATTAATGTTGCAAGGGGTTCTAATCAGGAGAAGGAAGTGTCAAATATTGAAGGGAATAATGTTTTGCTGGAAGTATCTGAAACAATTGCGGTTGGAAAAAAGATTGGATTTGCTATGGATGGGTTCGATTCGGAGATCAAAAAATTGGTTCTGGAAAAAAAAGGGGTCGAACTCGGTGATCAATGAATTGTTTATCGCTCAACATTCGTGGAATAGGAGGAAGGAGAAAAGCTGATTGGGTAAAATGACTTCAAAAAGATCATAATCTGCACTTTGTGGCAATTCAGGAAACCCAATTCTCATATACTGAAAAAATTAAGGTAAATAATTTATGGAACTACAATTTGGTGGAATTTGAGTCTGCTGCAGCTAATGGGAGGTCTGGTGGTTTAATCAGTATGTGGAGTTCATATGTTTATGCTAAAATAGATTCTATCAAATGCCCTAATTTTTTAATAATCAAAGGAAATCTGAAAGGCATTAACTCTTTGCTCTATGTTGCAATGTGTATGTTGTGTGCTCTGTATCGAGTAGATATTTATTGTGGAACGATCTGAAATCCATTATAGTCTGTAACAACGGATTTTGGGTTATAATGGGAGATTTTAATGAACTGAAAAATTAGGATGAAAGGGTAGGGTCTTCGTTTTCTCAAGCGGCTGCAGATAATTTTAACAGCTTTCTTTTGGGGGCTGGAATTTTGAAACTAAATCTTGGTGGACGAAGATTTACTTGGATAAGCGAAGATGGAGCATCTCTTAGTAAGCTGGAGAGGATATTTGTCTCTTCAGAATTTTTTAATCTCTGGCCTGAGGCCACTGCTACGGTACTTGCTCGGGATTTTTCTGATCATCGTCCCATTTCGTTAATTTGCTTGGGAGCTAGGTTCGGACCAATTCCGTTTCGGTTATATAATTCCTGAATTTATCATAATGATTTTCAAGCAATTGTGGAAAATGCTTGGAAGGGATGGAGAGGAATGGAAAAGCTGATAGTAAATTTTATAAGAAACTGAAAGCAGTTAAAGATGCATTAAAAAAGTGGAAGTGTGAGGTGTTGGATAAAGAAAGATTGGAGATTAGAATGCTCAAAAGTAAGGTTGATGATATTGAAAAATTTGCAGAGTGTAGGCTTCTAAATTAGAATGAATTAGAGGCAAGAAAGAACTGGAAGAAGGAAATTTATGAAAGAGAATACGTGAAATCGCTGGATCTAAAACAGAAGGCAAGGGTAAAATGGTTGGTGGATGGTGATGAAAATTCCAGCTTTTTTCATGGCACTATAAAAGCCAATCTTTGTCGAAATAGAATAAACGGGTTATTAATGGATGACATATGGGTTAATGATCCTAAAAGAATTTGTGAGGAAGCGTTTAAGTTCTTTTCCTCCAAATTTAAGGAGACTTTACCGGAAAGGCCAAAGTTTGAGAGTCCACTATTCAAAAAAGTTTCGGATGTGGACAATGCATTTTTGACAGCATCTTTTTCAGTGATGGAAATTAAGGCTGCAGTGTGGGCTTGTGGTAGTGATAAGGGTTCAATTTTAAGTTTCTTAAACAAAGTTTGAATTTGATTCAAGAAGATATTCTTGATTTGGTAAGACAATTTGAATTGGAAGGAAGCTTATCGGCCGCTTGTAATGCCTCTTTTATTTCTCTATTTCCCAAAGTGAAAGATCCTCTCTCACTTAGAGATTTTTGTCCTATTAATCTAATAGGTTGCCTATACAAGATTATTGCTAAAATGTTTGTTGAAAGGCTGAAAAAGGTGGTGGGAAAAGTGGTCAGTTGTGAACAATCGACATATATCGAAGGAATACAAATTCTTGACGGGCCACTGATCTTGAATGAAGTATGCAGTTGGGGTAAGAAACGTAAAAATAAATTGTTGTTGTTCAAAGTGGATTTTGAAAAGGCGTTTGACTCAGTGAGCTGGAGGTATCTTGATTCAAATATGAAACAAATGAACTTTGATTCCAAATGGAGGAAATGGATAAAAGGTTGTCTTAAATCGGCTAGGGCGTCAATTTCAATTAACGGCTCTCCTTATAAAGATTTTGCAATTTCGCGTGGCCAAAGGAAATGGATCCCCTTTCTCCTTTTTTGTTCATCCTGGCCATGGAAGGACTTCATATCGCGATGACTGAAGCGGTGAACAAAAACTTGTTTTCTGGTATTAAGCTCCCAAATGAAGGTCAGGTCACATCTATTATATGCTAATGATGTTCTTTTTATTGGTAAGTGGGAGTCTTCTAATATCTTGAATCTCAAAAGGATTCTAAATTGTTTTCATTTAGCATCGGGTCTTAAAGTTAATTACTTAAAAAAAAAAGTATTCGGTATTGGTGTAGATGATAGAGAAATTTTCTAGTTTGCCTCGTATGCTAATTGTGGGGAGGTGAAAATTCCATTCTCATAACTCGGTGTAACCATTGGAGCAAATATGGGTTTGATGAAGTCATGGAAACCTATAATTGACAAAATTTTAGCGAAATTATCTATGTGGAAGGCAAAGAATATCTCTTTTGGGGGGAGAATCACTTTATGCAAATCCATATCAGGAAGTTTGCCTTTGCATTTCATGTCATTGTATCTGGCCCCTGCGAAAGTTATCGACATGATTGACAAGCTCAGAAGGAGATTTATATGGGGTTCTTCAGTTTCTGGGAATTCAAAGATTGCGTGGGTCAATTGGAAAAAACCATTGCTCCTAAAAAATTTATGGGCTTGGGTTTAGGCTCATCAAAAGTGGTGAACTCGGCTTTGTTAGTCAAATGGTGGTGGAGATTTCGTCAAGAAAAGGAGGCACTATGGCAGAAGGTAATATTAGCAATTCATTTAATCGACGGTGATGACACTGTTAACTTGGCCGATAAGAGGATCCCGGGAACGTGGCTGAACATCATGAAAGCAGGTATGTCTCTTAATTATCTAGACTTACATTGTGATGATCTTTTTTCCCGCATCATTAGAGATGGTAGAAATATAAAATTCTGGAAAGATAAATGGTGGGGATTTGTCCCTCTTTGCTGCCTTTTTCCTGATTTGTTTTGAGTATGAATCAAACAAAGACTGTATAGTTCATTCGAGATTGGTGTGTTCCAGCAGTGGAGAGGTGAGATTTTTATGGGATTGGAACTTTAATATAGCAGAAGAAGGATTCGGTAATTTAGTTACAGAACTAGAAATCTTTCTTGGGGAGGTTAGGCTTGTTTCTAGGAAAGATGATTGGAAATGGGAAGGAGACTCCTCTGGAGTTTTTTCAGTAAAATCGCTAAGAGTTTTAATTGACAAATTTTCCTATGATGGAAATAATAATAAGTGCTTTTGGAACAATTGGTTGTCTATTTGTCTGGAAATTGTTGTTAAGAAGATTTCCTCGTTGGAAGATGAATCGAAGGAACATTTATTTTATTTGTGTTCCTATAGTAAGGAGATTTGGGGTTGGTTTCTCTCTTGGCGTAATCTTACAGGTATCGCGCATCAAAATCTGGATGGTTTTTTGGATTTGATTTTGGAGCAAGGTAATTCCGTTCGAAGGAGAATATTTTTTGAAACCGCAATAGGAGGAATTTTATGGGTTATTTGGAAGGCTAGGAATGATTTGATTTTCAACGTACGAGAAGGTCGGCTTCGATGATTAGAGATGAATTTCTAGCCAACTTATTTTCTTGGTTAAAATTTCGGGCGGATTGTAAGTTTTTGTTATGGCCTCTATGAGTTTCATTTCCTCTTCCTTTGTTGTAAGTTTTGCTTCGGATTCTTATTGCTAGCATCTTGCTAGTTGTTTATTTATTAATAATATTTGAGATTTCGGGTCTTTTGGGGTGATGGCAATGCCGAAGCTCCTGGCTCGTTTACTCTTCGCTGTTCAAAAAAAAAAAAAAAGGTTATGCTCTTAGTTTTTAATTTGATTATAAATTTATTAAGTTCATATAGAATATAATTTATATAATATTTTATGTTGTAGAAATTTAGACAATAGTTTAAAACTGTTTGAATCCAAAAAAATTTGTTATATATTATTAATAAACTTGTATTTGTATGATTAATTTAAATTTGTATATTATTACTAAAATACCGTTTAAAATTGTATATTATTATTAAATCATTGTTTAAGCCATATGTAAAAATGTAATAATTTTATAAAATTAAATAATTAATGTTCTTATTTATATATACATATATATATATATATATATATATATATATATATATATATATATATATATATATATATATATATATATTATTAACCTACATATTTCTCGAGTAACATAATAATAGATGCATACATAAATTCAATATCCATGTAGAAAAGAATCAAAAAGACGCAGTAAGCATGATCAAAGACAAGTGTTGGTTCATTTTAAGCATGGATTGGCTTGGGGGAGGTGACGAAAAATTAACCAAAATTCACCACCTATATAAAAATAATCATATGAGATAAAAGTTGTAACCAACTCTTCTGTCACACCTATATACATGTATACATATATATATATATATATATATATATATATATATATATATATATATATGTATATGTATATGTATATGTATATATATATCTATGTATATACTTGGCTGTTGTTGCTGTCCCTGCACCTCCGTGACCCTCACCCTTGGTGAGTCTCGGATCATAGCACTTATATTCCTAATACATCAGAGACTTATTGGTGCTGCTACTATTTGCTAATTGATCACACATCCGACATTTATAGTTTAATTTATCTTGGGTTGCTATAAAATTCTATACATTTGAGATTTATATGAATAGAAAGGGAAAAGGTTGTTCTTTCTTTGCCACACATAGCATACATTCGAGTCTAATGAGTCTCGGATCTTTCATGATAATCACCTATTCACACTTGGCTTATATAAATGTTGATTTCGTTCACATACATCTGAGATTTTCACCTGAAATGGAGAGTCTCGGATCTTTCATTTCCAGCAGCAAACATGTTTATTAATGGATGAGCAGCGAACATGTATATTAATGGATGATGCATGCTTCTAAATGATCAATAAACACACTCATAAGATCTTAGAGCCAAGGTCGAAGGTTATGGACCTTCTTGGCCTGGTTCACGGACAGAAACAGAATTATACACACAAATGCAAACACATCACCGAACTGCTCCTATCTTCCTAGTTTGTTTCATCTTCCAGCAGCAATTTAAAAGGTTTAAGAGACATCTGTTGCATTTAAATGCACAGCAACACACATATATGATTATAATGCCATGGCCGAAGGCCATCAACCTTCTTGGCCAGCCATTCACAGCAAAAACAAAAAGTTTAACACCTATACAGTAACATAATATTTTATTTAAGTTTTTGACTTTATTTTATTACTTATTGTATCCATTTTAAGCATGGATTGGCTTGGGGGGAGGTGACGAAAAATTAACCAAAATGCTTCACCTATATAAAAATAATCATATGAGATAAAAAGTAACCAACTCCTCAGTCACACCTATTATTTAAAAATAATCATACATGTAGATATATATGTATATACTTGGATGTTGATCTGTCCATGCACAATCCGAGACCCTCACCCTTGGTGAGTCTCGGATCATAGCACTTCTATTCCTAATACATTAGAGACTTATTAGTGTTGCTAATGTTTTCTAATTGATCACACCTCCGACATTTATAGTTTAAATTATCTTGGGTTGCTATTAAGTTCCACACATATGAGATTTATATGAATAGAAAGGGAAACAATGTTGTTTCTTTGCTACAGATAGCATACATCCAAGTCTAATGAGTCACGGATCTTTCATGCTAATCACCTATTCACACTTGGTTTGTATAAATGTTGAGGTGGGCTGCTGTTTTGTCAAATACATCCGAGACTTTCACCTAAAATGGTGAGAGTCGAATCTTTCATTTCCAACAGCAAACAGATTTATTAATGGATGATGCATGCTTCTAAATGATCAATAAACACAATCATAAGATCTTAAAGTCAAGGCCGAACATGGACCTTCTTGGCCTGGTTCACGGACAGAAATAGAATTATTCACACACAAATGCAAACACAACACCGAACTGCTCCTATCTTCCTGGTTTCTAGTTTGTATCATTTTCAAGCAGCAATTTAAAAGGTTTAAGAGACATTTGTTTCATTTAAATGAACAACAACACACATATATGATTATAATGCCATGGCCGAAGGCGATCAACCTTCTTGGATAGCTATTCACAGCAAAAACAGAAAGTTTAACACCTATACGGGAACATAATATTTTATTTAAGTTTTTGAGTTTATTTTATTACTCATTGTAACCACTTTAAGCATGGATTGGCTTGGGGGAGATGACAAAAAATTAACCAAAATGCTTCACCTATATAAAAAGAATCATATGAGATAAAAGGTAACCAACTCCTTAGTCACACCTATTATTTAAAAATAATCATACATGTGTGTGTGTGTGTGTGTGTGTCTATATATATATATATATATATATATATATATATATATATATATATATACATACTTGGTTGTTGTTGCTATCCCTGCACATCCGAGACCCTCACCCTTGGTGAGTCTCGGATCATAGCACTTGTATTCCTAATACATCAGAGACTTATTAGTGTTGCTAATGTTTTCTAATTGATCACACCTCCGACATTTAGAGTTTAAATTATCTTGGGTTGCTATAAAATTCCACACATATGAGATTTATATGAATAAAAAGGGAAAACGATGTTGTTTCTTTGCCACAGATAGCATACATCCAAGTCTAATGAGTCTCGGATCTTTCATGCTAATCACCTATTCACACTTGGTTTGTATTAATGTTGAGGTGGGCTGCTGTTTGGTCATACATCCGAGAGTTTCACATGAAATGGTGAGCGTCGGATCTTTCATTTCCAACAGCAAACAGATTTATTAATGGATGATGCATGCTTCTAAATTATTAATAAATTCACTCATAAGATCTTAAAGCCAAGGCCAAACATGGACCTTCTTGGTCTGGTTCACGAACAGAAATAGACTTATACACACACAAATGCAAACACACACCGAACTGCTCCTATATTCCTGGTTTGTTTCATTTTCCAGCAGCAATTTAAAAGGTTTAAGAGACATTTGTTGCATTTAAATGAACAACAACACACATATATGATTATAATGCCGTGGCCGAAGGCCTTCAACCTTCTTGGCCAGCCATTCACATCAAAAACAGAAAGTTTAACACCTATACAGGAACATAATATTTTATTTAAGTTTCTGAGTTTATTTTATTACTTATTGTATCCATTTTAAGCATGCATTGGCTTGGGGGAGGTGACGAAAAATTAACCAAAATGCTTCACCTATATAAAAATAATCATATGAGATAAAAAGTAACCAACTCCTAAGTCACACCTATTATTTAAAAGTAATCATATATATATATATATATATATATATATATATATATATATATATATATATATATATATATATATATATATATATATATATATATATATATATATATATATATATATATATATATATATATACACATGTATGTATGTATGTATGTATGTATGTATGTATGTATGTATGTATATACTTGGCTGTTGTTGCTGTCCCTGTACATCCGAGACCCTCACCCTTGGTGAGTCTCGGATCATAGCACTTCTATTCCTAATACATCAGAGACTTATAGTGTTGCTAATGATTTCTAATTGATCACACCTCCGACATTTATAGTTTAAATTACCTTGGGTTGCTATAAAATTCCACACATATGAGATTTATATGAATAGAAAGGGAAAACGATGTTGTTTCTTTGCCACATATAGCATACATACAAGTCTAATGAGTCTCGGATCTTTCATGCTAATCACCTATTCACACTTGGTTTGTATAAATGTTGAGGTGGGCTGCTGTTTGGTCACATATATCCGAGACTTTCACCTGAAATGGTGTGCGTCAGATCTTTCATTTCCAACAGCATACAGATTTATTAATGGATGATGCATGCTTCTAAATTATCAATATACACACTCATAAGATCTTAAATCCAAGGCCAAACATGGACCTTCTTGGTCTGGTTCACGGACAGAAATAGACTTATACACACACAAATGCAAACACAACACCGAACTGCTCCAATCTTCCTGGTTTGTTTCATTTTCCAGCAACAATTTAAAAGGTTTAAGAGACATTTGTTGCATTTAAATGAACAACAACACACATATATGATTATAATGCCGTGGCCGAGGCCATCAACCTTCTTGGCCAGTCATTCACAACAAAAACAGAAAGTTTAACACCTATACAGGAACATAATATTTTATTTAAGTTTCTGAGTTTATTTTATTACTCATTGTATCCACTTTAAGCATTAGTTGGCTTGGGGGAGGTGAAGAAAAATTAACCAAAATGCTTCACCTATACAAAAATAATCATATGAGATAAAAAGTAACCAACTCCTCAGTCACACCTATTATTTAAAAATAATCATACATGTATATATATGTATATACTTGGATGTTGTTGTTGTCCCTGCACATCTGAGACCCTCACCCTTGGTGAGTCTCGGATCATAGCACTTCTATTCCTAATACATCAGAGACTTATTAGTCTTGCTAATGTATTCTAATTGATCACACCTCCGACATTTATAGTTTAAATTATATTGGGTTGCTATAAAATTCCACACATATGAGATTTATATGAATGGAAAGGGAAAACGATGTTGTTTCTTTGCCACAGATAACATACATCCAAGTCTAATGAGTTTTGGATCTTTCATGCTAATCACCTATTCACACTTGGTTTGTATAAATGTTGAGGTGGGCTGCTGTTTGGTCACATACATCCGAGACTTTCACCTGAAATGGTGAGTCTCGGATCTTTCATTTCCAGCAGCAAACAGATTTATTAATGGATGATGCATGCTTCTAAATGATCAATAAACACACTCATAAGGATCTTAAAGCCAAGACCGAAGGTTATGGACGACAGAAACATAATTATACACACACAAATGCAAACATAACAACAAACTGCACCTATCTTCCTGGTTTGTCTCATTGTCCAACAGCAATTTAAAAGGTCTAAGAGACATTTGTTGCATTTAAATGAACAACAACACACATATATGATTATAATGTCATGGCTGAAGGCCATCAACCTTCTTGGCCAGCCATTCACAACAAAAACAGAAAGTTTACACCTATCCATGAACATAATATTTAAGTTTCTGAGTTTATTTTCAAACTTGATATTGAACCTTCAAATTGCTAATAGATGCAATTAAACACAAAATAAGAACATGCATGAATCTATTTTCTGATTTTAAACACCATTTGATGTTCAATTTTGTAATTAAAAGACACTTGACTCTTAAACAAAAATCCAGGAACCGTAGGTTCCTTTTCAAACAAAAGAATACAATTTAATTGTTGTATTACCTTGAATCCTTTGCCACAGGTAACCAAGCAACTATGCCTGGTTATCCAACATCTTCTTAAACAAATACAAATGAATATTAATTTCTAAAGACCAATATATAATCTTCATTATCAATGAGTCAGATAATGAAGATTCATTATTTTTTTCCAATTCTAATTTTTATGTTTTCCTTATTTAATTTTTTTCCATGATGTTACTCTAGGTTTTCCAGTTTTAATGTATACATTTTTTTCATACAATATATCTTTCAAAAATTTTATCATCTTCGATATAGCTCGTTAGATTTTGGTTTAATAATATCTTACGTTTGAAGTCATAAAAAAAGGTCTATAAACTTACATGAGACAATGTAACGTTTTTGTTCAGTAATCAGTTACGCTTTATGTGTTTTTATGATCAATATATTCATATGTGTGTTTACATAACAATGACTTTATTAAGTCAAATACTACTATTAAAACCCATAATGTTAAAACAACATATTTATATATTCATTTATAATAATCTTATTATACATTGAGATATTATAACAAATAAACAAAGTATTGTATGCTAGCAGATTTAACAAACTGGAATTAACAATTCGAAAAGATATTCATTTATAATAATCTGATTATCCAGAGAGATATTATAACAAATAAACAAAGTAATGTATGCTAGCAGATTTAACAAACTGGAATTACATGTTCATCCATAATGACCAAACAAAGTAAACCAATGAAGCAATGAAGTTCAAGAAAGCTTACATGTTCATCCATAACAACCAATTCAATGGAACAGCTTTCACTGGATTCTTGAAGTCCGGCTTCCACTTTCGGATGACACGCACCTTAATTGACCATGAATCTTTAGTAAGATTCAAGAATTTGATGTAGCTAATAACCGTTTCCATTGAGAGAAAAGAAAAGGTAAATAAGTAATAGTGAATTGTGTGTATTGTAATGAAGACTATAGTTAATTACTCAAGTTATAGAATAGCAATATCAATTTTTTTTATGGAAATCATAAAAGATTACCATATAAATAGAAATTTTGTTTTTATAAAGAAACATTAACACATGGAAAGTATGTAATTTTGAATATATAATTTTAAAAAAAATATACATTCCTTAAATAAAGAAATATAAAAAAAAGTCAAAAAAACAATAATTATACCAAAAATAAGCAAATTAAAAAAATGTTACCAAAACATTTGTTATCACAAACAAAATTAATTTATTGGTTTTAATATATTAATAAATTGAATTGTTTAACATAATCTTAACAAATACCAAAAATAGGAAACAATATTAGATAAAATTTTAAAAGATTCTCATATTTATGTAAATTTCATCATATTTAGAAAACATTTACATATGGAAACTATGTGTTCTGAAAATAATTTTAAAAAAAATGGCCAACAATATATTTGTTAAATAAAGAATTCTGAAAATAATTGAAAAACGAAAATTATAATAAATAGAATCAAATTAAGAAAATATACTAAATTCATTACCAAACACAAAATAATTTATTCTTTTAATATATTAATAAAAACAATGTTTACATTTTATATATATATATATATATATATATATATATATATATATATATATATATATATATATATATATATATATATATATATATATATATATATATAGTACAGGTAGTAAGAATTCTCCTAGAATAAATCCGGATCAATTGATCTCTATTGGTCTAAGCCAATTACAAGTGGTAAAAACTAAAAATTCTCCTAGAATAAATCTGGATCAATTGATCGTACAACTATTCATTTCCATCCTACAACTATTCATTCATATCTGGTCATATTCGATTAATTAATCAATAAACACCATAGAGAAATTAGTTAAGAAGCATGAAGAACTTGGCATACTTCAATACATCAGTTTTACCATTCCAACTTATGCTTGCCACGTGTTAAGCAGCAACACAAAATCAAACCTCACATATTTAGAAGTTTTGGAAAGGGAAGTAGCCCAACGTAGTGTGATCAAAGGCACCACTCGAACCACAAATTTAAAATATCAAATTTCTAGTAAATTTAACCAAAAAATCACATGATTAACATAGCTATGAAAAAAAAAATATGCAATAATCAATTTTGACCCCTGGTTGTTCAAACAGAAAGGCAAAAACTTTTGCATGTGTGTCAACTCCAAAGAGAACCATGACAAACAAAATCAGAATCAACATAAATTAATAATTTCATATTATGTTTTGCATAGGAGAACTCACAGGATGATAGGATACATAAATTAAAATTTTCATATTGAATCAACGACAATGTGGAGGTTTAGTGGAATGTCCAGAGAGAGCAAGTGTGGACAGGATATAAATTTAAATTGAAATTCATAAGATAGGATATGACAGAATATAAGAGTTTTTTATAATCATCTATATCATATAGGACATAAAACTAAAATGAAATTCATTAAATATAAGTTAAAAATGAAGTTTGAAAGGGTGGTTACCTCACGTGGAGCTTCATCATTTGGCCAGATGACATTGTGTGTGTATGCTCTTACTTAAATGCTTAATGTTTAATAAAGTAGAGAAAGAAAAACAATACAAAACTGTCATGGAGTTGTATAAATATATATCATCATTCATCCATTCATTTCCATCATACATGTTGCATGTGTGTCAACTCCAAAGAGATCCAATACACATGGTCAAAATCAGAATCAGCATAATCTTTGGCACGGATTTGAAATGACGTAAAAAATAAATAACGTAAACAAGACCTTGTTATATGCGGTATTGTTTCAATATGAAATTGACCATTACACCAAAACGGTTCCAAGATCAGTTATGCTGACATATACAGTGATTGTGATAAAAGCTACATTCTATATTCATGGAATGGACTTCAAAAGATAACTAATGTAAGAAGAAGAGAATTTCAGAATTAAGCATAGAAAGTTGATTTCCAATGCAAAGGAAACAACTTTACTTTCACCAATGAGGAAATTTTTGAGAAAAGGTACTTTTAACTGAAGATTTGAAACTATAATGCTTGATCACAACATATTATTATTGCATCTATACGAGTACGATGAAAAAAATCTATTAAGGCTCTCTTTCACGAAATAAATTATTAGACAAAAAATAATGGGAATGAGAAACTATACATGCTCCAACATGATGAGGCTAACATGCTTCACACACACACACACACACACACACACACACACACACACACACACACACATATATATATATATATATATATATATATATATATATATATATATATATATATATATATATATATATATATATATATATATATATGTATGCAAATTTCACTGGGTGCAATGAATTGATAAGGTAATATGTTGTGATCAACCATCACACTTAATAATAACTTTCATCCATTGCACTCATTGTCCTCAACTACAATCTTTTTTCTTTCGTAATTGAAAGGATAGTGGTTAGAAATGCTATTCATTCAACATATAACAGATTTACATCTTAGCAAAAAAATTTTTGTTCCCGTTTAGTGCAGAATGGTCAAAATTCTCAAGTTTACCACATGAAGGGCAAAATGAGAAATTTTCTTACTTTTTATTGCAAATCTAGTACTCCGAACATCCCATGAAAATTGCAAGAATTTGACCTCTGACGGGCCGTCGTTGTGACCCGCAGAAATAATCCTTAAATCTAACTACTAGCGTAGGGAAGTAAGGGTCGATTCCACAGGGAGTGAAATTGTAATTAGGGTTACACGGTTAGCCTTGTGAGTTTATTAAAAGCACTTAAATTGTGAATTTGTGGATTTGAATGATTTGTTTAGAGTAATGATTTGCTATTGCTTTGTAACTAAAATTAAGAACGAAGTAACTAACGAATAAGATAAACAATCAAGAAATGAATAACCATTCACGGAATCACCACGGCATAAGTATTACTCACTATAATTTCATGCAACGATCACATAGACATAATTAATTGCGCGACTAAATTAATCAAATGTATTTTAACCAATAACTCTTGGCATAGCGTATGCAACATTAATACTCGTCTTAAATCCTAAACTAATGGACTCGACACGAATAATAACACCACTATAAACTATCTTGCTTTTACCAATCACAACACATAATCATAATCATAGCCAGATGTTTATCATTTGCATGCACATAATAGATCTAGCTCAATACAAATACATTAAAACATAAGAAATTAAAGAAGGGTAAACTTAGCCGTAGATCCTCCGCAAACGGCTAATGGGATTAGCCGCTCATCGTATGCTCGTCACAATCATGGATCTGAGCCATTGGGTAGCTTGCGAATCACCGTCTTCGTTCTCGTATCGTAGATCCACTCCGGCAGGGCTTTGGCACCCTTGAACACACATCGGGACTCCTCTCCAAGGCTGCCATCGACCTCTATTTATAGAGGAGTCGATTTTAGGGTTTCCAGGCCTGAAAAGGCGTTTTTGCGCCGACCCAGCGCAGGCCAGGCGCAGGTTTGCGCCCCGATGCGGCTAGGGTATTGCTGGCATGCGCTGGAACTGATCTGGAACTTTTGAGCGCAGGCCTGCTCCCCGACCTGCTCAGTTTGCGCTGAATTTTCTCGTGGTGCTTTGAAATGACTTTCGGACCCTGAAACACAAATATGGTGTAAATGAATGGATTTTACGAAGTACGGTGCTTAAAAAGAACATAAAATGACTCTGAAACCATATAAATAATAGACCTATCAAATCTCCCCAACTTAACTCTTGGTCGTCCTCGAACAAGCTTTAGAATCAGAACTAACTATGTACCGACTGTACTAGCAGTGTGTTCGAATAAATCTAGGTTAAGTCAGCCTTCGCAATAATGCATTAAAATTTTGAATATAAGCTAAAGAACATTTTCAGTTAAAACACATTCTCTCTAAGTAATTATAATGTATCTCACTTTTGGAAATTACTCTTTTAGCTCAAGGTTACAAGCTTAAAACATGTGGGTCTTTTGACCATCTTTTCCGTCTATGCATGTATACGATAAGATATTACTTTAATTATCATGCTTATATCTATTTTTCTTTTTTAACTCGAGTTTTTACCATAGCTTTTCTAGTTGGTCCATGTAGCGGGATTTGGGTCAATCTCTATCAAACCAGATGAGTTTAGGGGATTAGGCATGAATGATACCCCTAAGGACTTAATTTCCAGAACCAACTAGGCTACCCTCGAATCTTTTGAGGCTAAAAACATGATTAAGTTCTCCCCCTTATTGCATGAGTTTTTCAAAATCTTTTGACACATTACTTTCATTTAAGCACAAATATATCTTAACTTACTTGAACTCAACTTACACTAAAATATTAATTATTATCACGACTCTTAACATAATTCTAGAATTTCTTACTAACACTAACTAATTCTGGGTACAATTTTTCTATGTATCATCATTTTCCACGGCCTGATCGGCAAACAAGAACCATTGGGTAAAAGACTACATTGACCCTAAGCATCCATATTTAAAAGGACTCGACAATTAAAAATAAAACACACTCAAATACTGGAATAAAATAACAAAAATTAAAATTCTAACCCATACAAGCAAATCTAAATATGATAAATGTGAAGAGCAAGGAACGATGGTACCTGATTACTACCAGCCTGAAAAATCCTCTTGATGTCAAACCCCCTCTCAATATGTCAAGTTCTGCTGTTCATGATATGTCTTAGTGTAACATCCTAATATTAAATTATTGTATTTGAAGTTTATTAGTTTAAATTTGTAATTTAAGTTGGGATTGTATTTTGGATTAATTATAAAAGTTGGTTGTTTCATTCAGAAATTGATGATTTCAAATTATTAAGTTAATATGATTATTATTTAGTGGTTGAAAGGATAAAATAAGGATTTAATCTTTATTTTATGGAATTTAAGAATTTGGTTGCTATTTTAAAGAATTAAGAAATATTAGAATTTCTAGTACTAATTATTTAAGTATGATGATTTTTAAGTTATATTGATACTGAGATAAAGACACAAATCAGTATTTAAGAAAGTTAGAAAGTTAAGGGGATTGAATGTGTTAAAAAGTTGGAAGTGGAAATTAAAAAGACATAAGTCTTTTTAATTTGGTTCATTCATATCTCTCTCTTCTCCCTGCTCTCTCCTTCTCACTAAACGAAAGAAAAACCCACGGTTTGTGCATCTTCAAATCAAGAAACAACGAAGACATCAAATTGGAGGTTGAAACTTCAGATTCGAGTTGCTTAGGAGAAACTATAACCATTACAACAAGCAATTTAAGGTAAATATCTCTCAAAAAAATCTTGAATTTAAGGGTTTATAGTTCGGTTTTAGATGAAAACCAAATCTGAAATATTGGGTTCAAAATGTATATGCATGTTAGAAATTATTATGGGCTTGAGTAAATCAAGTGTTGTGGGAGTTATATGCAAAATTTCAAGTCTTGATTTAAGCTATAAGTATGATTTTCGAGAGTTAAAGTCATGGGTTCTGTGTCTGTCGCATAAATACCGAAACTACATAGTTGGGTACCGAAACCTTAATGGTTTCGGTATTGCCCACACCAAAAGCATATAAACCATAGTGAAACTTTGTATACTGAAACCATGTACTGAAACCCAAATATTACCGAAACCATGTATATACAGAGACAAGTTTGAGAAGTACCGAAACATCTAAGGTTTCGGTACATATACCGAAACTATGGAGGTACGGAGACTGAAGTACTGAAACCCAAATTATTGAAGCCTTTATTATAAATACTGAAACTTTGATTCTAACCCAAGTGAACCGAGATCATGTATGGGGAGGTACCGAAACCTTCAAGGTTTCGGTATTTCATTCTTTCAAGAGCAGTGATATATATATATATATATATATATATATATATATATATATATATATATATAAATGTATGTATGTATATATATAAAAAGGTACAGATAAAATCATCTGGGTTTGGGTTTAATTGGAGAAAATAAAATGGAACCGGTCGAACATTTTTAGTTCAGATATATTAAGATAAAATTGTGGACATTTTGGCAATCTCGAATATTGGAGATTAAAAGTGTAAACTTCAGATATAATTTTGACGGGTTAACTCGATAATTTGTGAAACTTGGCAAGACTTATCATTAAACGAGGGATTGATGGTATTAATAAGGGGATTAATTGTGAATAATAAAACCATCAAGAAAGAGGATTTAAATATGAGTTTCGGATGTTGGTTCCGAATGTCGTAATACTTATGTTTGTACAAATTAATGTTAATTTGTTAAAGAACACGTAATAATGATATGTTTATCATATGGAAATGTAACAGGTCCCTTGTGGTGTTGTTTAACCCACAGTGGGGTACTTTGTGAGTCCGGTTGAAAGCCCGAGGAGAAATAATATTGATTAAAGTTTACTAACGCACCCACTGTGAGTACATATGATTTTGCATGTTTATATTGGCTTTATGTTAGCTATTGCCTGCTGAGACATGTTGCTTCATTATCGCTTGGAATTCTACTAACTTGCGTAGATTTAGATGCACATTCATACTTGTTGCATGTCCGTTCGTTTGTTGTGCATCTATCAATGGACCGGCGGGTCGCATCTGTTACTCCGATGTTACTGCGCTATATGACCTGGAGCTGATCCCTCCGAGGTTCTAGTAGGCAGTAAGTCATCCCCGATGTTATGTCTGTCTCAGATGGTTGGGTTACATACCGAGCTTTGGGCTCGTAGGAGCAACGGCTCATGTGTGTCGTACTTTGTGTACGTGGAGAGTGCACGACGTGTGTCGTCGGTGTACTCTTGTAGGCTTCATAAGGATTTATAAAATGCATAAATCTGTGTATTCACTAAGCATTCGCTTACCTTTCAGTTTTTGTATTTTTACAGGAAAAGGAAAATCCGCTGCGGGACCTTCTTCCTAGGTCATTTGTTCAAGTGATTGAAGAATATCTACTACTCAGCTTGGTAATTGGAAAACGGGATTGTTATTGTAATATGTAGTTGGGATGATGTAATGTTATTGAGTATGTAGACTTAGATTTGGTACCTTGTAGCACCGTAGGGTGTTTAAAACATTTGTATTACTTTTATCTTGTACTTAAATGCTTCCGCACTTTAATTAAGCTTTCAGATAATTATGTAATAATTTTGTGTTTGATAATTAATCTGGGGTGTTAAGTAATTGTGGTTAAATGTGGCAAGGGTGTCACACGAGATGGTATCAGAGCAGTAGTTTGAGATTCAAGTGTCCGTGAGGTCTTGGTCTCAAACACTAAGTGATGATATGTAGTGATTTTAAGTAATGATCTGAACTAAGATAGGTTATGATCTAGTAATTATAGGAGATTGACTTTTATATGGAACAATTGGGTGTTGTCTTTAAATAAACGACATGTTACTAAATAAGTTATATGTTTTATATTTTCAGAACATGTCTGGAGGAGGAATGACACCCGAAGAAACAAGGGAAATGATGTTAGCCATGATGGCTGAACAGAATAATATGATTCAGGATCAGTTTCGGGCTCGAGATGAGGCCGAAGCTAAAAGAAGGGAAGACAAGAGAAAGAATAAGGAAAAAGAGGGGGGCAACGATGATAATCAAGATGGCAACACTGGGTCATCTAACAAACCCAAAGGTTGTCGTTTTAAGGATTTCAAAGGAAATGGTGCTGTAGAATTCAATGGACTGGGTGATGCTGTTGCCGCACTGGAATGGATAACAGCAACCGAACGGACATTCCGAATCAGCGATTGTGCTGAGAAGGACATGGTTCGGTATGCTACTGCTATGTTCACCAAAGATGCAATTATGTGGTGGAACTCTATGGTGAATGCCTTGACATTGGAGAAAGTGACTGTGATGACTTGGGCTGAGTTTACAGAGTTATTCACTCAGCAGTACTGTCCGGTTGATGAGCGCCGAAGACTTGAGGCAAAGTTCATGGCATTGATGCAGGGGACGAAGACTGTGTCCCAGCATGCTGTAGAATTCACGAGGCTGAGTTTTTTTGCGCCTCATCAGGTTGATACTGAGGAAAGGAAAGTGACCAGGTTCGAGGCTGGTTTGGATATAGAGATCAGAAGGGTTATGAGAAACATGCGTTACACTACGTTTGCTAGCTTACTTGAGGCTGCCAGAAATGTAGAACAGATTCTAATTATGTCGGGTTACTCGATTGGGTCTGCTGCTACTTCCACCAACCCAACACAACCGTCACCGTCGAAGCGTCAGCGTGAGGGAGGATATTCGGGATCTTCTCGATCGTCACAATATTCACCCCAGCAATCTTATCGTCGACCATCTGGTTCTTCCGGTCGTGCTCGTGCCTACTCCCTCAACACCGAGCCGCGATATTGTAATAAGTGTCACCTGGAACATTTCGGCAAGGGCACTAATGGACGCGCTTGCTTTTGCTGTGGAGAGTTGGGTCATTTTCAGAATGAGTGCCCAAGGAAAGGTGATGCTTGTGGTGTATGGGAGCATTACAGTAGGAATTGCAGAAAGAACGATCCTGCTGCTGCTGCTCCAGCCACAAAGGGCACCGGCTCGTGCTTTTCAGATAACGGTGGAGGAAGCGAGGGAAACCCCGGAGGTGGTTACTGGTATGTTTATCGTAAATTCTATGCCAGCACAAGTTTTATTTGATTCGGGTGCAAATAGTTCATTTGTTTCCACTGTTTTTGCACAAAGACTTTCCATGCCTCTGTCAAAGTTATCTGCTATACTTGACATAGAAATTGCTAGCAACACTCTAGTCAAAGTAGATCAAGCATACCGTAATTGTACATTAGTGATGTAACATCCTCGAATTCAATTTCTGTGATTCGGATCTATTTAAGTGGAAAATTTACAATTAAGTTGAATTATGAGCAATTATTATGTATTTGGGATATTTAGAAAGTTTGTTGTTATTTTAAGAAAAATTTGAACTCGGAAATTATTATTAAGGAATATTATGAATTATAAAAGTTATTAATGATAAATTTAAGAATAAATCAGTATTTTATGGAACCGGTTAACATGAGGGGTGAAATGTGCAAAATGATGAAAACGGGAATAAAAGGATAAAGTCTCTCATTTTCTATAGTCACTCTCTCTCTCTACATTTTCTCTCTCTAGATTCTCTCTACTTCTCTCTACGTTATCTCACAAACCGACCGGCCGATTATCGAGATTTATAGGTCATCGGAAAGATCTCGAGGAGTACAACAACAATCTGCAATTGGATTCTTGATTTCGTATGAATTGAGGTAAGAATCGACCCTTTTAAGTTTGTTATTTCGGTTTTTGAAAGTTGAAATTCGAGTTTATCGATTATTGCATGAATGGAGCTAGTTTTGCTTGAAATATTGCAAGAATATGATAGTATATGTGTAATAGAATGGAATCTAGGCATCATACATGATATATCAGTGATTTTTAGGCCTTGAAATGAAGGATTTAAGTTATAATGATGAACAAACTCGAAAATACCAAGAACACAGTCGAAATGCAAGAACAAACTCGATTTTGGCACTAAATTCGAGTATATATTCGAGTTTAGCATGATAATTTCGAATCTGATCATCAAATTCGAACTGGGTTCGAATCTAACCATAAACTCGAATGGGTCTTCGAGTTTAACCCTATGGGGGTTCGAGTTTGGCTCTAAAGTGAATGGAAATTCGAGTTTAACCCCTTAAATTCGAGTTTAATGCCTAAAAATTGAAAACCACTCTCTAAACTCGAATATTTTGAATGAAACCCATAAATAACACATAAAATAACAAGAGTTATTCAAAGGATAAGGTGTGAACATGAGATGGGCTCAAACTTAGTTACGGTTCGAATTTGGACATAGACCCGAAATGGGGGAAAATATTGCAAAACTTACAAAACTTGGTTTTATGAATTTAAACGGTTTTTGACTCGAGGTATTGTTGCAACTAATTTAACAGGTCCCTTGTGGTGTTGTTTAACCCACAGTGGGGTACTTGGTGGATCCGGTTGAAAGCCCGAGGAGAAATAATATCGGTTAAAAGTTTGATTACGCACCCACTGTGAGTACAGTAGATTTCGCATGTTTATATCTGTTTTATGTTAAGCTTTGCCTGCTGAGACCTGTTGCTTCAATTATTTGTTTGGAATTCTACTAACTTGCGTAGACTTAGATGCACATTCCTACTTGTTGCATGTTCTTTCGATTGTTGTGCATCTAGTGATGGACCGATGGGTCGCATCGGTTACTCTGATGTTACTGCGCTATATGACCTGGAGCTGATCCCTCCTAGGCCCGGTAGGCAGTATGTCATCCCCGATCGTACGTTTGTCTCAGATGGTATGTTTAAATGCCGAGCTTTGGGCTCGAAGGGGCTGCGGCTCTGGTCCGTACTTAGTGTACGAAGAGGGTATCTGATGTTTGTCATCTGTGTTATCCTTGGGCTTCATAAAGATTTATAAAATGCGTAATCTTTGTATTCACTAAGCCTTTGCTTATTCCCCAGTTGTTTATTTTTTTATTTTACAGGAAAAGGGAAGTCTACCGCCGGACCTTCTAGTTAGGTCATTTGGGAAGATTCGGAAGATTTGGTACTATTTAATCGGTAATCATGCTTTGGGACAATGTTATATTATATTATGGATGTTGTAATAATTTAATTGGGAGTGTAAACTTAGACTTGGTACCTTGTAGCACCGTAAGGGTGTTTGACACTGTTGCACTACTTTATTTATGTATTTTAATGCTTCCGCACTTAAACTAGGTTATCAGATCATTATTGTAATTGTGTTTGATGATTTATCCTGGGTGTTATGTAAATGGTGGTTGTTGTGGCAAGGGTGTCACAAGTGATTGAAGATGTAGTCTTCAATTTGGACCTGATTCCGATAGCTTCCAGTGAACTTGACGTGATAATTGGAATGGGCTGGTTGATTGAGAATAAAGCCCATATAGTATGTAAGAAGCGTATGATAAAGATAACTACTCCGGAGGGGAGTGAGATTTGCATATATGGGGATAGGAGAAGCGGGGATCTATGTTTGTTGACTATTGCAAAAGCTCGAAAGCTTGTTACAAAGGGATGTGATGCCTACTTAGCATATGCTATGGATGCTAAGGCTGAGAAAAAGACTGTGGCCGATGTGCCTGTTGTTTCACAATTCCCGGATGTGTTTCCAGAAGACTTGTCTGGCGTGCCGCCTGAGAGACAAGTGGAGTTCCGTATTGACTTAATCCCCGGTGCTGCACCGGTAGCTCGTTCTCCGTATCGCCTTGCTCCTACAGAGATGCAAGAGATGATGAAACAACTCCAGGAGTTGTTGGATAAGGGCTTCGTTCAACCGAGTTCATCGCCGTGGGGAGCTCCTGTTTTATTTGTTAAGAAGAAAGATGGCACGATGAGGATGTGCATTGACTACCGGGAGCTGAATAAGTTGACAATCAAGAACAAGTATCCGCTACCGCGGATAGATGACTTGTTTGATCAGTTACACGGGGCTTGTGTCTTCTCTAAGATTGACTTGAGGTCAGGATATCATCAGTTGAAAGTTCGACAGGAAGATGTGCCTAAGACAGCTTTCAGGACACGTTATGGGCATTACGAGTTATTGGTTATGCCTTTTGGGTTAACCAACGCCCCGACAGTCTTTATGGACTTGATGAATAGGGTTTGTAGACCGATGTTGGATAAGTCGGTGATTGTGTTCATTGACGACATTTTGGTATACTCTAAGTCTGAATTCGAACATGCTGATCATTTAAAGGAATTGCTGGAATTATTAAGAAAAGATAAGTTGTATGCCAAGTTCTCAAAATGTGAGTTTTGGTTGCAACAGATTCAATTTTTGGGGCATGTGATTTCGGGGGCTGGGATTTCTGTAGATCCATCCAAAGTTGAAGCGATAAAGAATTGGGAGCCGCCGCGTTCAGCTACAGAAGTCAGGAGTTTTCTTGGGTTGGCGGGCTACTATCGGAGGTTTATAAATGACTTTTCTAAGATTGCAGTTCCGTTGACGGCATTAACGAAGAAGAATGCACCATTTGTTTGGGAAACCGTACAGCAAGAAGCATTTGAGATCTTAAAGAAAACACTAAGTGAAGCGCCGATACTTGCTCTACCAGAGGGCAATGAAGATTTTGTGGTGTACACAGATGCTTCAAGGTTGGGGTTAGGCGCTGTACTGATGCAGCGAGGAAAAGTTATCGCGTATGCCTCGAGACAGCTTAAGCAGCACGAGAAGAACTACTCAACTCATGATCTTGATTTAACAGCTGTCACTTTTGCACTGAAATTGTGGAGACACTATCTGTATGGAACTAAGTGTCAGTTATACACGGACCATAAGAGTTTAAAATACATATTTAGTCAGAAGGAGCTCAATATGAGGCATAAACGATCCATGGAACTTATCAAAGACTACGATTGTGAAATACTGTACCATCCCGGTAAGGCTAACGTAGTAGCCGATGCTTTGAGTCGCAAAGCTTATGCTAAGGATTGCTGCTATATAATGACATCCACTATGTTAAGTTCCACGATCATTGATGATGTCAAAGCCGCTCAAGTAGAAGCTTTGAAGGAAGAGAATGTCGGTGCTGAGGATATTAGAGTACAGATTAAGAATATGGAAACAAGCGAGTCGGGGTTGAAAGGAATTTATGGAAGGATTTGGGTGCCAAGTTTGGTGGCATGAGAAAGGTGATCATCGAAGAGGCACATCAATCTAAGTTTTCTGTACATCCTGGAAGTACAAAGATGTACAACGAGTTGAAAGCAGATTTTTGGTGGCCGGGATTAAAGAAGGATATTGGTCAGTATGTGGAGAGATGCAGGACTTGCCGGCTTGTGAAAGCCGAACACCAGCAACCATATGGTAGTCTGCAACCACTTCCCATTCCGGAATGGAAGTGGGAGCATATCACGATGGACTTTGTCACGAAACTGCCGAAAACTAGGCGTCAACATGATGCAGTTTGGGTGATAGTTGATAGGTTAACTAAGTCCGCACACTTTATTCCGATAAGAGAGAATTTTTCTTCGAAAAAGTTAGCACAGATTTATATGGTTGAGATTGTTGCTAGACATGGAGTGCCTAAGTCTATTGTATCAGATCGAGATAGCCGATTTACATCAAACTTTTGGTCGGCATTGCAAGAAGGGTTGGGAACGAGGATTGCTATGAGTACAGCTTACCATCCGCAAACTGATGGCCAAAGCGAAAGGACTATCCTGACACTTGAGGATATGATGAGATCATGTGTGTTGGATCTCGGTGGCAATTGGGACGACCATTTGCCATTGATAGAGATTTCATACAATAACAGTTACCACGCGACGATCAAGAAAGCAACGTTTGAGGCTTTGTATGGGAGAAGGTGTAGAACTCCTACATGCTGGAGAGAAACTGGAGAAACGCCGATTGCTGGGCCGGCATTGTTACAAGAGACAAACGAGAAAATACAGCTGATTAGACAGAATATGAAAGCGGCCCAGGATCGTCAAAAAAGTTATTACGATAGGAGGCACAAACCAATCAGCTTTGAGGTGAACGATTGGGTTTATTTAAAAGTGTCACCTATGAGTGGTGTTACACGATTTATGAAAAGAGACAAGTTAGCTCCGAGATTCGTCAGACCATTCAAGATAACAGAGAAAGTTGGAAGCCAGTCTTACCATTTGGAGTTGCCTGAAGAGATGTCGGGCATACATCCGGTGTTCCATGTTGGAAATCTTAGGAAATCGTTCACTACTGGAAATGAGGACTGGGCAGACCATACTGAGCTGCAATTTGATGAAAGGCTCCGATATGTTGAAGAGCCGGAGTGTGTGTTGGATACTAAAATGAAAAAGCTAAGGAGCAAAGAGATAGAGATGGTGCTTGTACGTTGGAAGCATCACAAAGGAGCCAATCATACATGGGAGACGAAAGCTGACATATTAAGGAAATATCCACAACTGTTTGAGGTCAAATAACTTCGAGGACGAAGTTTGAGCGTGGTGGAGCCCATGCTGTAACATCCTAATATTAAAGTATTGTATTTGAAGTTTATTAGTTTAAATTTGTAATTTAAGTTGGGATTGTATTTTGGATTAATTATAAAAGTTGGTTGTTTCATTCAGAAATTGATGATTTCAAATTCTTAAGTTAATATGTTTATTATTAAGTGGTTGAAAGGATAAAATAAGGATTTAATCTTTATTTAATGAAATTTAAGAATTTGGTTGCTATTTTAAAGAATTAAGAAATTTTAGAATTTCTAGTATTAATTATTTAAGTATGATGATTTTTAAGTTATATTGACATTGAAATAAAGACACAAATCAGTATTTAAGAAAGTTAGAAAGTTAAGGGGATTGAATGTGTTAAAAAGTTGGAAGTGGAAATTAAAAAGACATAAGTCTTTTTAATTTGGTTCATTCATATCTCTCTCTTCTCCCTGCTCTCTCCTTCTCACTAAACGAAAGAAAAACCCACGGTTTGTGCATCTTTAAATCAAGAAACAACGAAGACATCAAATTGGAGGTTGAAACTTCAGATTCGAGTTGCTTAGGAGAAACTATAACCATTACAACAAGCAATTTAAGGTAAATATCTCTCAAAAAAATCTTGAATTTAAGGGTTTATAGTTCGGTTTTAGATGAAAACCAAATCTAAAATATTGGGTTCAAAATGTATATGCATGTTAGAAATTATTATGGGCTTGAGTGAATCAAGTGTTGTGGGAGTTATATGCAAAATTTCAAGTCTTGATTTAAGCTATAAGTATGATTTTCGAGAGTTAAAGTCATGGGTTCTGTGTCTGTCGCATAAATACCGAAACTACATAGTTGGGTACCGAAACTTTAATGGTTTCGGTATTGCCCACACCAAAAGCATATAAATAGGGATGACAAAAAAACCCGAACCCGACGGGAAAAACCGAAAACCGATCTAAACGGGGCGGGTTTCCCCGAACCCGATTAAGTTAAACGGGGGACGGGGCGGGTATGGTATTGCTAATACCCGCCCCGTATACCCGATTACATAACCCGTTTAAATCCCCGAATACCCCGATTACTTTTAATGGCAACATACTATTTATATTGTATATATATTATATATAATAGATGAACAATTTTATCTATTTTATATATTATACATAAAAAATATTACGTATAATTTAAAAAACTTATTTATTTACATATAATTTAATGAAATAATGTTTTTTTCGTTATCATTTGATAGGTATTACAACTTTAATTTAATATTAGTATTGAAATTTTAAAATACATGGACGTTTTAAGCTTAAATTATGAACCACGTGATTAAATTTCATATCATTGATTTATAAATGGGTTACCCGATTCCCCGCGGGTTTACCGACGTACCCGATGGGGATCCCCGTTTAGTCCCCGCGGTTTTTTTAAACGGGGACGGTATTTACATTCCCCGCCTCGAACCCGCCCCGTTGTCATTCCTGCATATAAACCATAGTGAAACTTTGTATACTGAAACCATGTACTGAAACCCACATATTACCGAAACCATGTATATACCGAGACAAGTTTGAGAAGTACCGAAACCTTAGCATATACCGAAACTATGGAGGTACCGAGACTGAAGTACTGAAACCCAAATTACTGAAACCTTTATTATAAATACTGAAACTTTGATTCTGACCCAAGTGAACCGAGATCATGTATGGGGAGGTACCGAAACCTTCAAGGTTTCGGTATTTCATTCTTTCAAGAGCAGTGATATATATATATATATATATATATATATATATATATATATATATATATGTATGTATGTATATATATATATATATATATATATATATATATATATATAAATGTAAGTATGTATATATATAAAAAGGTACAGATAAAATCATCTGGGTTTGGATTTAATTGGAGAAAATAAAATGGAACCGGTCGGACATTTTATAGTTCAGATATATTAAGATTAAACGAGAGATTGATGGTATTAATAAGGGGATTAATTGTGAATAATAAAACCATCAAGAAAGAGGATTTAAATATGAGTTTCAGATGTTGGTTCCGAATGTCGTAATACTTATGTTTGTACAAATTAATGTTAATTTGTTAAAGAACACGTAATAATGATATGTTTATCATATGGAAATGTGACAGGTCCCTTATGGTGTTGTTTAACCCACAGTGGGGTACTTTGTGAGTCCGGTTGAAAATCCGAGGAGAAATAATATTGATTAAAGTTTAATAACGCACCCACTGTGAGTACATATGATTTCACATGTTTATATTGGCTTTATGTTAGCTATTGCCTGCTGAGACATGTTGCTTCATTATCGCTTGGAATTCTACTAACTTGTAGATATAGATGCACATTCATACTTGTTGCATGTCCGTTCGTTTGTTGTGCATCTATCGATGGACCGGCGGGTCACATCTGTTACTCTGATGTTACTGCGCTATATGACCCGGAGCTGATCCCTCCGAGGTTCTGGTAGGCAGTAAGTCATCCCGATGTTATGTCTGTCTCAGATGGTTGGGTTACATACCGAGCTTTGGGCTCGTAGGAGCAACGGCTCATGTGTGTCGTACTTTGTGTACGTGAAGAGTGCACGACGTGTGTCGTCGGTGTACTCTTGTAGGCTTCATAAGGATTTATAAAATGCGTAAATCTGTGTATTCACTAAGCATTCGCTTACCTTTCAGTTGTTGTATTTTACAGGAAAAGGAAAATCCGCTGCGGGACCTTCTAGCTAGGTCATTTGTTCAAGTGATTGAAGAATATCTACTACTCAGCTTGGTAATTGGAAAAGGGGTTTGTTATTGTAATGTGTAGTTGGGATGATGTAATGTTATTGAGTATGTAGACTTAGATTTGGTACCTTGTAGCACCGTAGGGTGTTTAAAACATTTGTATTACTTTTATCTTGTACTTAAATGCTTCCGCACTTTAATTAAGCTTTCAGATAATTATGTAATAATTTTATGTTTGATAATTAATCCTAGGTGTTATGTAATTGTGGTTAAATGTGGCAAGGGTGTCACACCTTAGCTCTCTGCCCAGGTGGTCAAATTTTAGTCTAAATAAAATAAAAATTTTTGCGGGGGGACTCGTTAGATCATATTAAACATTTCATAGAACCTACCCTCCCCAACTTAGACCATTGTGACGTCCTCGTCATATGGACACACTTATAAAGAGCAGACAATGAACACAATCACATTCTTAATAGGATTCTTTGCTTATTTAGGATAGATTAAACTAAAGTAAAATTAACATTCATTAAACTAGCACCCTTGCATAAATATAAATAAACTTAAGTCTAGAAACAACTAAAATTGGATTGGAAATCCTCCCCAACTTAGTTGGTGACAGTAAAGCAATAAACTAAAACAAAGAAATAACTAAAACTAATCCGCCTTTTCATAGGGAATCACGATTTCACTTAGCACATTCAATAAGCCGTTAAACCCCTCGGTATCCCGAGTGGACGAGTGTTGTCTCATGAGGGTTTCCAGAA
>JAANYP010002919.1:0-23883 GCA_020465985.1 Centrapalus pauciflorus | reverse complement strand
TTATAATATCGCTCATCCTTAGCAGCAGAAGTTGAACCATATTGATATTCTCTTCGTGGTGGTGGTTCATACATTGGTTTAGCTTGATGATCGGTAGGCTGATCATTTTTCCATTGAAAATTAGGATGATTTCTCCATCCCGGATTATTGGTTTCAGAAAATGGGTTATCCCTTTCCCAATGCGCTCTAAAACCATATACTTCATTTGCATATTCTTTAGTGGGTTGCACTCGAGGACATGTTTCAGAATGATGAGATGGATCTCTGCATATTACGCAGTTAACTGATGCAGCAGGGTTTTGGCTAAAACCTTTATCAGTTGATCTATCTTCTTTCCGAGTTCTGAGATTTCACTTTTTACTTCAAGTTTCCAGGCATTGTTTATACCCATCACCTGAACTCCGATATTATTTTCAGAACCGGCTTGAACTTTGAGACCTTTACTGAGTTGATTCAGTAATTCCCAAGCCTCATCATCTTCTTTAGCTAAGAATGTGCCACCAGTAGCGGCAGTGATCATGTTCCGGCTTTTATTGACTCACACCATCAAAGAAAGTTTTGACGAGCATCCATTTTGGAACCTCATGGTGTGGACAAGCTCTTAGCAATTCATTCATCCGATCGAATGCCTCGTAAAATTGCTCACCAGGTTTTTGTTTAAAATCGGTGATCTCTTTTCGTTTCTCAGTGGTTTTACTTATGGGGTAAAACTCAATGAGAAATTGACGTTTCATTTGATCCCAAGTTGTGATGCTATTGGTGGGTAGTGACACAAACCAATTTTTGGCCTTTTCTTTTAATGAAAAGGGGAATAAACGAAGTTTTAAGCTATCAGTGGTTATACCTCGAACGTGATTAGCTTTACTAATAGCTGTGAATTCAGCTAAATGCTCATAGGGTTCCTCACTAGGCATTCCTCTAAATATAGGAAGAATTTGGAATAATTGAGGTCGAACTTCGGGTTCGTTCTCATTTTCCGGATATCGAATAGGTGAGTGATCGGGCACATCACCAGGGCGATAATGTGACTCGACGGTCCTTCTCATTTGGTCTCCCATGCTAAACTAATTATTCTTTTAATTATTTAATTTTAACTTTAATTTCTATCTTAATTTTAATTATAATTTATTTTTTATTTTAATATTATTATTATTTATTTTTAATTTTATTTTATTTATTTTATTATTATTATTTATTTTATTATACTTTTTAATGGTAAAAGTAGAGTGGCTACAATTACCCTTTTTTAGGTTTTATAATTTTTAATTGGTTTCTAATAATAAGAACTGAAAATATGGAAATAACTAAAAACAAAGTACTAACCTAAACTAAGACACTTAATAATTATTTTTTTTTTTTGTGGTAAAAGTAGAGGACTACGATTAACTTTTTGGATTTTTAAATTTTTTTTATAATAATAATTAATTAACGAGTAAATAAACTAAACCAAAAGTACTTAAACTTAAAACTAAGGCCAAAACTAACTTCTAGCCTTAACTAGCGTTACCACTCCCCGGCAACGGCGCCAAAATCTGACAGGCCGTCGTTGTGACCCGCAGAAATAATCCTTAAATCTAACTACTAGCGTAGGGAAGTAAGGGTGGATTCCACAGGGAGTGAATTTGTAATTAGGGTTAGGCGGTTAGCCTTGTGAGTTTATTAAAAGCACTTAAATTGTGAATTTGTGGATTTGAATGATTTGTTTAGAGTAATGAATTGCTATTGCTTTGTAACTAAAATTAAGAACGAAGTAACTAACGAAGAAGATAAACAATCAAGAAACGAATAACCATTCACGGAATCACCACGGCATAAGTATTACTCACTGTAATTTCATGCAACGATCACATAGACATGATCAATTGTGTGACTAAATTAATCAAATGTATTTTAACCAATAACTCTCGGCATAGCGTATGCAACATTAATACTCGTCTTAAACCCTAAACTAATGGACTCGGCACGAATAATAACACCATTATAAAATATCTTGCTTTTACCAATCGCAACACATAATCATAATCATAGCCAAATGTTTATCATTTGCATACACATAATAGATCTAGGTCAATGTGAATACATCAAAACATAAGAAATTAAAGAAGAGTAAACTTAGTCGTAGATCCTCCACAAACGGCTAATGGGATTAGCCGCTCATCGTATGCTCGTCACAATCATGGATCTGAGCCATTGGGTAGCTTGAGAATCACCGTCTTCGTTCTCGTATCGTAGATTCATTTCGGCAGGGCTTCGGCACACTTGCACACACGTCGGGACTCCTCTCCAAGGCTGCCATCAACCTCTATTTATAGAGGAGTCGATTTTAGGGTTTCCAGGGCTGAAAAACGCGTTTTTGCACCGACCCAGCGCAGGCCAGGTGCAGGCCTGCGCCCAGATGCGGCTAGGGTTTTTGCTGGCATGCGCTGGAACTGATCTGGAACTTTTGGGTCGCAGACCTGGGGCGCAGGGGGGGGGGGCGTAGGCCTGCTCCCCGACCTGCTCGGTTTGTGCTGAATTTTCTCGTGGTGCTTTGAAATGACTTCCGGACCCTGAAACACAAATATGATGTAAATGAATGGATTTTACGAAGTATCGGTGTTTAAAATGAACATAAAATGACTCTGAAACCATATAAATTATAGACTCATGAACCTCCCTGGTATATTTTGCAATCTATTTAAACTTTACACCTAAAATAATCCAGATACAACATCAATTTGTGTTAACTATATCTGGAACCTACATCCTGAATTCCTGATGCTCGACATTTCAATAGTCATACCATTTTACATATAGAATTCCTAGTTTTCAAATCCTGAGTTCAAAATGTAGCTCTTCTTTCAGGAACGGAGGTCGCATCTCCTCAATCCTAGAGAACGTTATAATTTGGACCATAACATATATGCATACATCACAAAATCCACACACACAGATATGAGACATATACGCACAGATATAGTTTTAAAAATTAGTTAGGATGGACCTGAATAGGTAGGCTGGTCAGCAGAGAAAGCTAAAACTCGTAAAGAACACGGCGGCAAACGACGATGACTGCAGAATCGACCATCGATGTTAACGACAGAACTGAAACGAAGAGTCTTGGTGCATCGATGAGTCAAACCAAATAAGATGTTGTTTGAAGTTAGATAAGGATTTGACAGAGCATTCGATGTAGCTCGCCGACTAAGGCCATTGTTGCCGATTCCGATTCTGACGCCGTTTGCAATTTGAGCAGTTGTAGTCATTGGTTTCGGACGATACAATATCCTTAACTAACCCAACTCAACACCAAATAAGATGGTTTGAATCATCAATTTGCATGGTTGGTTCAAAATTGATGCCAAATGCTATTTAAAACAAAATAATAGCACAAAAATCAACCAAACGAAAAACACTACAGAAAGATACCTTAGGTTCACGTAATTGCAACCCATGGCCTTCGGTTTACATTCATGAACAGCACACTGAGTTGAATCATTGCTAGAATATATCCTTAATCCACAATAACCATCATTCTTTCCCGCATCTGCTTCTGTTACTGATCCATCCCCCTGATACGGACTCTTCCCATACGCCTACTGGGGTAAGGCACATGAATTGATGAGTGTTGCTACTGTTTTAGACCCAAGATACAAGATGGAAATGATTGAATTTTATTTTCCACTTGTATACCCTATTGATCATAAGGTTCAAATTGAGAATGTTAAAAAGCTTTGTTGGTAAATGATACCAAGAGAGAAATTCACAAAGTGAACAATTGGTTAGAGATAACATGCAAGGATCTATAAATGAAATGTCTATTGATGGAGACTTGACTCTTTGGGATATGTACTTAATGTCTAAGAGTAAGAATCCCTCATCTGCTGTGAAACTGAATTTGATTATTTAAAGGATAGAATTGAGCCACAACCTGCAAAGTTTAATGTGTTGCTTTGGTAGAAGATAAAGGCGGCAAAGTATCCAATTTTACAAGCTATTGCTAGAGACATATTGGCTATTCCCGTCTCTATTATGGCTTCAGAGTCAGCTTTTAGTACTAGCGAAAGATTGATTAGTCCGCATCGAGGCCGACTTCTTTCGGACACAATTGAAGCATTAGTGTGTTCACAAAGTTAGGTACGAGAAGAGATGATGAAAGGTATTTTTATCAGGTTGTTTAATGTAATTGTTTTTTCTTTATTTATATTATAATGTAATATGCATGCATATGTTTTTATTAATTTTAGAAGCAGGTGATCAATTAACATATGCTAACATTGCAACCGTATTTGAAGATGATGATCCGGATGCTCATGATAACATGTCAAATACTCGTTGTATTATTTTAAACTTTAATTTACGAATGTTTAAGATAAAATGTTAAATACTCATTGTATTATTTTAAACTTTATTGTAGATTCTGCTACAGTGGAGATGTTATAAAGAGATGATAGTTCGAGGAATTCGACAGGAAATTTACGTATTTTCGTTTGTTATGTAAACTTGTATGATTTGTATTTTTGTATGAACTATGAAAGCATGAAGTGATGGGTGTTACTATGCATGATTGCATTTTCATATTTTCGTTTGTTATGTAGTTTATTTTGACTTCGTAATTGGTGTTGGGAAATAGTCTAAGTAAGTTCAAGCTGTTAGTTAGACTTCTCAAACTGTTAGTAGAGTTTATATGTAAATACAAAGTTCATGCTGTTAGTTGAAGAATCTCGAGCTGCCAGTGTAAAAGTTCAAGCCGCCAGAGTAAATCAACTCAAGCTGCTCTGTTCATGCTGTCAAGTGATTCAAGCTGCTCAACAGTTTCATAAACAGAAAGTGCTGATTTTCAGGAAAAGATATCTACACGAAGATTCCAGCATATCTATTATCAGAGAAGTCATAGTCCTTCAAGGAAACAAGTCAAGAAGCAATATAAATACATAGAATAGGTCTTTCTATTGTATAAGAGTTTTCTGCACATTCGAGTCTGTAATTGCTTTTTGTTTGAGTTTTCATAAGCCTCTAAGGTTGTAAAACCCTAAGAACAGTCTGTGTTCTTCGTCTAATCAAACAGATTAGAGGTGATTGTAATCATTGAAATCAGCAATACAAGCATTTTTTTATTATTACTTGTGTTTATTTACTATTGATTCTGAAAGCTTTTGTTAAAATAATTAAGTGTTATTCCGCAAACTTCTTAATTAAACTTTGACTCAAAGCAAGATTATTGATTTATACTCTGATAAATTCAAATCAGTTAGTCTTGGTTAATTATATTTAGATCCTGACAAGTGGTATTAGAGTCAGGTTGTTCTTTGTTTTTCAAAGTCGAAAACTTTCTTTTAAATTTTTAATCTTTTGCAATGGAATTTGAAAATAGCAGCAGTGGATCTGGGCAAGGACTCAAAGTGCCTATGCTCAAGCCCACTGAGTTTGAGATGTGGAAACTCAGGATTCAACAGCATATTCAATTCATTGACTATGCCATATGGGAAGCTGTTGAATTTCCTCCTGTAGTTGATCCAGAACTTGATGATGAGGGAAAACCAGTCAAAACTCCTCCAAAAACTGTACTTGAAAGAAAGGCTAGAATGAATGAAGTGAAAGCCCTTACACTATTACAAATAGCCATTCCTAATGCTTATCAACATCAGTTCAAAAAGTTTTATACTGCTCATTCTCTTTGGAATGCTTTAGAGAAAAGATTTGCTGGTAATGCCAGTACCAAGAGAAATCAAAAGGATCTTTTGAAACAGCAATATGAGAACTTTTCTGGTGGCAAGAATGAAAACCTTACTCAAATTTTTGACAGGTTCAACAAACTGATAAGTGAATTAGAAAGTGCAAAAGTCAGTCTGGATCAAGATGAAGTCAACAGAAAGTTTCTCAAATCTCTTGGAGAAGAATGGACAGTTTATGCTGCACAATGGAGAACAAAAGACACTCTTGATGAGATAGAACTGGATGATCTGTACAACAGTCTGAGAGTGTTTGAGACTGAGATTGATACTAAAAAGAAATCCTTTTCTTATAATCACAATACTGCTCTTCTGTCTTCTGAAAAATCTAATAACAGTAATTCCTTTTTGTAACATCCACGGATTTATTTTGATGTATTTTGGTTAATTAAGAGGAAAAATTATATATTTAAGTTGAATTTGGGCGATTATTATGTATTTTGGATATTTAGCAAGTTTGTTGCTATTTTTAAGAAAATTTAACTCAGAATCATTGTTATGGAATATTAAGGAATTAAAAGTTATTTATGATAATTCTAAGATTAAATCAGTATTTTATGGAACCGGTTAGGTCGAGTGGTGAAATGTGCAAAAATGACGAAAGTTGTATAAAAAGGGCAATAGGCTTCATTTTTCTATTTTACACTATCTCACTACTTTATCTCTCTAGAATTTCCTCTCTACATCTCTCTCAGTTATCTCACAAACCGACCGTCAGATTACTGAGAATTATACGTCAACGGAAAGGTATCGAGGAGTACAACAGCAATCTACAAACAGATTTCAGATTTCGTGCGAATTTAGGTAAGAATCGACCTTTCTAAGATTATGGTTTCGGTTTTGAAGAACTAAAATTTCGAATCTGTCATTTTATATAAATTGGAGCCTGTTTTGCTTGAAATATTGCAAGATTATGTTAGTATATGCATAATAGAATCGAATCTAGGTATTATACATGATATATCAGTGATTTTAAGCCTTAGAAATGAAGGATTTAAGTTGAAATGATGAACAGACTCGAATATGTCAAGAACAGAGTCGAAATGTAAGAACAAACTCGAGTTTGGTACTAGATTCGAATGTGTACTATCAGATTCTAAGGGGGGGGGGGTTCGAATCTAACCCTAGATTCGAAGGTGAGTTCGAATCTGACCCTAAGGGTCCGAATCTGATGCATATGATTCGAATCTGATGCATGGTTTCGAATCTAACCCATTAAATTCGAGTTTAATGCCTAAAATTGAGAATACTACTCTCTAAACTTGTATATTTTGAATGAAACTTATAAACAACACATAAAATGTCATAAGTCTTACTTAGGACAAGATATAAACTTGAAATGGGTTCAAACTTAGTTATGGTATGAATTTGGACATGTACCCGAAATGGGGAAAAATATTGCAAACCTTATGAAAATTGGTTTCATGATTTAAACGATTATTGATATGAAGTAATGTTGTAATTAATATAACAGGTCCCTTGTGGTGTTGTTTAACCCACAGTGGGGTACTTGGTGGATCCGGTTGAAAGCCCGAAGAGAAATAAAATTTGGTTAAAAGTTTAATTACGCACCCACTGTGAGTACATATGATTTCGCATGTTTATATCTGCTTTATGATTGCTTTTGCTTACTGAGACATGTTGTTTCATTATTCGTTTGGAATTCTACTAACTTGCGTAAATTTTGGATGCACATTCTTATTTGATGCATGTCCGTTCGTTTGTTGTGCATCTATGATGGACCTGCGGGTCGCATCTGTTACTCTGATGTTACTGCTCTATAAGACGCTGGAGCTTATCCCTCCAGGTCCGTAGGTAGTATGTCATCCCCGATGTTATGTTGGTCTCAGTAGTGTATTTTGAAAGACGAGTTGCGGGCTCGTAGAGCGACGGCTCTTGTGTGGTCGTACTTTGTGTACGTGGAGAGTGCACGACGTGCGTCGTCGGTGCTACTCTTGTAGGCATCATAAGGATTTATAAAATGCGTAATCTGTGTATTCACTAAGCATTCGCTTACCCTCAATTGACTTTATTTTACAGGAAAGGGAAAGTCTGCGGCCGGACCTTCTAGTTAGGTCGTTTCGAAGATTTGGGAGACTCATCACTATTCCATCGGTAATTTATGTTATGAAACAATGTTGTAATATTCGGGATGATTGTAATAATTGTATGGGTGTGTAGACTTAGACTTGGTACCTTATAGCACCGTAGGGTGTTTGACACTATTGCACTACTTTAATTATGTTTTAATGCTTCCGCACTTAATTTAGGTTATCAAATCATTATGTTATTGCATGTTGATGATTAATCCTGGGTGTATTGTAATTGGTGGTTGTTGTGGCAAGGGTGTCACACGAGATGGTATCAGAGCAGTTGTTTGAGATTCAAGTGTCCGTGAGGTCTTGATCTCAAACATTAGGTAATGATATGTAGTGGTCTAAGTAATGATCTGAACTAAGATAGGTTATGATCTAGTAATTATAAGTGATTGACTATCATACGGGACAAATAAGTGGTGTCTTTAAACTAATGACATGTTATTAAACAAGTTATATGTTTATATTTTCAGAACATGTCTGGAGGAATGACACCTGAGGAAGCAAGAGAGATGATGCTAGCCATGATGGCCGAGCAGAATAAGATGATACAAGACCAGTTTCGGGCTCGAGATGAGGCCGATGCTAAAAGAAGAGAAGATAAAAGAAAGAACAAGGAGAAAGAAGGAGGAAATAACGAGGAACAAGATGACAACACTGGGTCATCTAACAAACCCCGAGGTTGTCGTTTCAAGGACTTTAAAGGAAATGGGGCCGTGGAGTTTAATGGACTGGGAGATGCTGTTGCCGCACTGGAATGGATAACAGCTACTGAAAGAACATTCCGAATCAGCGATTGTGCTGAGAAGGATATGGTTCGTTATGCAACTGCTATGTTCACGAATGATGCAATCATGTGGTGGAACGCAATGGTGAATGCGTTGACGTTAGAGAAGGTTTCTGATATGACTTGGGCTGAGTTCAAGGACCTGTTCACTCAGCAGTACAGTCCGGTTGATGAGCGCCGGAGGTTGGAAGCAAAGTTTATGGCACTGGTACAGGGGACTAAGACGGTGTCCCAATATGCTGTAGAATTCACGAGGCTGAGTTTGTTTGCGCCTCATCAGGTGGATACTGAGGAAAGGAAAGTGACCAGGTTCGAGGCTGGTCTTGACATTGAGATAAGGAGGGTTATGAGCAACGTCCGCTACCCTACATTTGCTGGCTTACTTGAGGCTGCCAGAAATGTAGAGCAGATTCTGATAATGTCGGGCTATACTACTGGGTCTGCTGCTGGTTCCACCAACCCAACACAGCCGTCACCGCCGAAGCGCCAGCGCGAGGGAGGATATTCTGGTTCTTCCCGGTCTTCACAGTACTCACCTCAGCAGTCGTATCGTCGACCATCCGGTTTTTCCGATCGTGGTCGTGCTCGTGCCTACTCCATCAACACTGAGTCGCGATATTGTAATAGGTGTCACTTGGAACACTTCGGCAAGTGCACCAATGGACGTGCTTGTTTTTGTTGTGGTGAGTTGGGCCATTATCAGAGTGATTGCCCAGGAAGGGAGATGCTTGCCATAAGTGTGGTGTATTGGGACACTACAGTAGGAATTGCAGAAAGTACGATCCAGCTGCTGCTGCTCCATCTACAACACGGTCTTCGGGAGGTTCAAGCGGTGGATCAGTTAACCGAGGTCGGGGTCAGTCTCAAAGGGCACCTGCTCGTGCTTTCCAGATAACAGCAGAGGAGGCTAGAGAAAATCCGGAGGTCGTCACGGGTACGTTTATAGTTAACTTTTTACCTGCAAGAGTGTTATTTGACTCGGGTGCCAATAGATAGTTTGTGTCTACTATGTTTGCTCAACAATTGTCTATGCCTCTATCAAAGTTATCTGCTATACTAGATATTGAAACTGCTAGTAACACCTTAGTAAAAGTAGATCATGTCTACCGCAACTGCACATTAGTAATTGAAGATGTAGTCTTCAATTTGGACTTGATCCCTATAGAATTTAGTGAATTCGATGTGATAATCGGGATGGATTGGTTGATAGAGAATGGCCCAGATAGTGTGTAAGAGCCGAATGATTAAGATAACTACTCCGGAGGGGCGTGAGATTTGCATCTACGGGGATAGGAGAAGTGGGGATCTGTGCCTATTGACTATTGCAAAAGCCCGAAAGCTTGTTAAAGGGATGTGATGCCTACTTAGCATATGCTATTGATGCTAAGGCTGAAAAGAGAACGTTGGCCGATGTGCCTGTTGTTTCCCAGTTTCCGGATGTGTTTCCGGAAGACTTGTCTGGCGTGCCGCCTGAGAGACAAGTTGAGTTTCGAATTGACCTGATCCCGGGAGCTGCGCCGGTAGCTCGATCTCCTTATCGCCTCGCCCCAACTGAAATGAAGGAAATGATGACACAGCTGCAAGAATTGTTGGATAAGGGCTTCATTCGGCCGAGTTCATCGCCATGGGGAGCCCCGGTACTGTTTGTAAAGAAGAAAGATGGCACGATGAGGATGTGCATAGATTATCGGGAACTGAACAAGTTGACGATTAAAAACAAGTATCCTCTGCCGAGGATAGACGACTTGTTTGATCAGTTACATGGGGCTACTGTATTTTCTAAGATTGATCTGAGATCGGGATATCATCAACTGAAAGTAAGAGAAGAAGATGTACCGAAGACAGCATTCAGGACTCGGTATGGACATTACGAGTTTCTGGTAATGCCTTTTGGATTAACTAACGCCCCGGCAGTGTTTATGGATTTAATGAATAGGGTTTGCAGACCGATGTTGGATAAATCGGTAATTGTGTTTATCGATGATATTCTAGTATATTCTAAGTCTGAAGCAGAACATGCTGAACATCTGAGAGAACTGTTGGAGTTGTTAAGAAAAGAAAGGTTGTACGCCAAGTTCTCAAAGTGCGAGTTTTGGCTACAACAGATACAGTTTCTAGGACATGTAATTTCAGGAACTGGGATTTCGGTAGATCCAGCTAAGGTTGAAGCAATAAAGAACTGGGAGCCGCCTCAAACAGCTACCGAAGTTAGAAGTTTTCTGGGGTTGGCAGGATACTATCGGAGATTTATCAAAGATTTTTCGAAGATTGCAGTTCCTTTGACTGCTTTAACGAAGAAGAATGCGCCTTTTGTTTGGGAGACCGTGCAGCAAGAGGCGTTTGATGTTTTGAAGAAAACTTTGAGTGAGGCTCCGATACTTGCTTTACCGGAAGGTAATGATGACTTTGTAGTTTATACCGATGCTTCGAGGTTAGGGTTAGGTGCTGTACTGATGCAGTGTGGAAATGTAATCGCTTATGCCTCGAGACAGCTTAAGCAACACGAAAAGAACTATTCAACTCATGACTTGGAGTTGACCGCGGTAACGTTTGCATTGAAATTATGGAGGCACTACCTGTACGGTACTAAGTGTCAACTTTACACGGACCATAAGAGCTTGAAGTATATTTTTAGCCAGAAGGAACTTAATATGAGACAACGTAGGTCTATGGAGCTTATTAAAGACTACGATTGTGAGATACTTTATCACCCCGAAAAGGCTAATGTAGTAGCCGATGCCTTGAGCCGGAAAGCTTATGCTAAGGATTTTTGTTATATGATGACGTCTACGATGCTGACCTCCACAATAATTGATGATGTCAAGGTTGCTCAGGAAGAAGCCTTGAAAGACGAAAATGTTGGTGCCGAAGATATAAGAGTACAAATAAGGAATATGGAAACGAGCGAGTCGGGTTTAAAAGGTGTATACGGGAGGATTTGGGTGCCGAAATATGGTGGAATGAGACAAGTAATCATCGAAGAAGCACACCAGTCTAGGTTTTCTGTACATCCTGGAAGTACAAAGATGTACAATGATTTAAAGGCCGATTTTTGGTGGCCGGGATTGAAGAAGGACATAGGGCAATATGTAGAAAGATGCCGAACTTGTCGGTTGGTAAAGGCCGAACATCAACAACCGTACGGCAGTATGCAACCGCTTCCTATTCCGGAATGGAAGTGGGAGCATATTACTATGGATTTTGTTACAAAGCTGTCGAAGACTAAGCGACAGCATGATGCAGTTTGGGTAATCGTGGATCGGTTAACTAAGTCGGCTCATTTCATACCGATTCGTGAAAATTATTCATTGGAGAAATTGGCTCAAATTTACATGAACGAGATAGTTTCTAGGCATGGAGTGCCTAAGTCCATAGTGTCGGATAGAGATAGCCGATTTACTTCAAACTTTTGGTCGGCACTACAAGAAGGATTAGGGACGAGAATAGCAATGAGTACGGCCTATCGTCCGCAAACCGATGGCCAAAGTGAACGAACAATTCTCACGTTGGAAGATATGATGAGATCATGTATACTGGATCTCGGTGGCAATTGGGATGATCATTTGCCATTGATAGAGTTTTCGTACAATAATAGCTATCATGCGACAATAAAGAAGGCACCGTTCGAGGCGCTGTATGGAAGGAAATGTAGGACTCCTACATGTTGGAGAGAAACGGGGTAAACACCAATTGCTGGGCCGGCGTTACTTCAAGAAACAAATGAAAAGATACAATTGATCAGACAGAACATGAAGGCGGCCCAGGATCGTCAGAAAAGTTACTATGATCGGAGGCACAAACCGATCAATTTTGAAGTGAACGACTGGGTCTACTTGAAAGTATCACCCATGAGGGGTGTTACTCGTTTTGTTAAAAGGGGCAAGTTGGCTCCAAGATTCGTCGGACCCTTTAAGATTGTTGAAAAAGTTGGAAATCAGTCTTATCGGTTAGAATTGCCTGAAGAGATGTCAGACATACATCCAGTATTTCACGTCGGGAACCTACGGAAGTCATTTAACACTGGAAATGAGGATTGGGCAGATCACACTGAACTGCAAGTTGATGAAAGGCTCCGATATGTTGAAGAGCCGGAATGTGTGTTAGATACGAAAGTAAAGAAGCTAAGGAGCAAGGAGATCGAAATGGTGCTGGTACGTTGGAAGCATCATAAAGGAGCAAATCACACTTGGGAGACGAAGGCGGAAATGTTAAGGAAATATCCCCAACTGTTTGAATCCGAGTAACTTCGAGGACGAAGTTGAGCGTGGTGGAGCCCATGCTGTAACATCCTCAGATTTATTTTGATGTATTTTGGTTAATTAAGAGGAAAAATTTATATTTAGCAAGTTTGTTGCTATTTTTAAGAAAATTTAACTCAGAATCATTGTTATGGAATATTAAGGAATTAAAAGTTATTTATGATAATTCTAAGATTAAATCAGTATTTTATGGAACCGGTTAGGTCGAGTGGTGAAATGTGCAAAAATGACGAAAGTTGTATAAAAAGGGCAATAGGCTTCATTTTTCTATTTTACACTATCTCACTACTTTATCTCTCTAGAATTTCCTCTCTACATCTCTCTAAGTTATCTCACAAACCGACCGTCAGATTACCGAGAATTATACGTCAACGGAAAGGTATCGAGGAGTACAACAGCAATCTACAAAGAGATTTCAGATTTCGTGCGAATTTAGGTAAGAATCGACCTTTCTAAGATTATGGTTTCGGTTTTGAAGAACTAAAATTTCGAATCTGTCATTTTATGTAAATTGGAGCCTGTTTTGCTTGAAATATTGCAAGATTATGTTAGTATATGCATAATAGAATCGAATCTAGGTATTATACATGATATATCAGTGATTTTAAGCCTTAGAAATGAAGGATTTAAGTTGAAATGATGAACAGACTCGAATATGTCAAGAACAGAGTCGAAATGTAAGAACAAACTCGAGTTTGGTACTAGATTCGAATGTGTACTATCAGATTCTAAGGGGGGGGGTGTTCGAATCTAACCCTAGATTCGAAGGTGAGTTCGAATCTGACCCTAAGGGTTCGAATCTGACCCTAAGGGTTCGAATCTGATGCATATGATTCGAATCTGATGCATGGTTTCGAATCTAACCCATTAAATTCGAGTTTAATGCCTAAAATTGAGAATACTACTCTCTAAACTTGTATATTTTGAATGAAACTTATAAACAACACATAAAATGTCATAAGTTATACTTAGGACAAGATATAAACTTGAAATGGGTTCAAACTTAGTTATGGTATTAATTTGGACATGTACCCGAAATGGGGAAAAATATTGCAAACCTTACGAAAATTGGTTTCATGATTTAAACGATTATTGATACGAAGTAATGTTGTAATTAATATAACAGGTCCCTTGTGGTGTTGTTTAACCCACAGTGGGGTACTTGGTGGATCCGGTTGAAAGCCCGAAGAGAAATAAAATTTGGTTAAAAGTTTAATTACGCACCCACTGTGAGTACATATGATTTCGCATGTTTATATCTGCTTTATGATTGCTTTTGCTTACTGAGACATGTTGTTTCATTATTCGTTTGGAATTCTACTAACTTGCGTAAATTTTGGATGCACATTCTTATTTGATGCATGTCCGTTCGTTTGTTGTGCATCTATGATGGACCTGCGGGTCGCATCTGTTACTCTGATGTTACTGCTCTATAAGACGCTGGAGCTGATCCCTCCAGGTCCGTAGGTAGTATGTCATCCCCGATGTTATGTTGGTCTCAGTAGTGTATTTTGAAAGACGAGTTGCGGGCTCGTAGAGCGACGGCTCTTGTGTGGTCGTACTTTGTGTACGTGGAGAGTGCACGACGTGCGTCGTCGGTGCTACTCTTGTAGGCATCATAAGGATTTATAAAATGCGTAATCTGTGTATTCACTAAGCATTCGCTTACCCTCAATTGACTTTATTTTACAGGAAAGGGAAAGTCTGCGGCCGGACCTTCTAGTTAGGTCGTTTGGAAGATTTGGGAGACTCATCACTATTCCATCGGTAATTTATGTTATGAAACAATGTTGTAATATTCGGGATGATTGTAATAATTGTATGGGTGTGTAGACTTAGACTTGGTACCTTATAGCACCGTAGGGTGTTTGACACTATTGCACTACTTTAATTATGTTTTAATGCTTCCGCACTTAATTTAGGTTATCAGATCATTATGTTATTGCATGTTGATGATTAATCCTGGGTGTATTGTAATTGGTGGTTGTTGTGGCAAAGGTGTCACACAACAATAATTTTAAGTACAAGTACCAATGAGATAAAAAAAAATAACTAGAATAGTCATTTGAGTAATTTCAGTAAAGTAACATACATTTATACGACTTTAACCCTAGTTTCTAAAAACGTAGATAGTGTGAATGTAAATGGAATTTACATATTATGTATGTAACGTTAATTTAAACATTATTATGAATAAACTTAATAGAACATTAGGTTTTACTCTAAAAACTTATGTATGCTTTTTTAAATACTACTCTTTGATAAATTAATTTAATGTTACATTAAGTTAATATGTTAAATAGTTTGTTTGTTATCAAAAGAACTAAGTCAATAAGTTTAATAATAATAAAATGATTTGTAGCCCAATGGATATGGCGTTAGACAACAATGTTAGAGGTTCTTTGTTTGATCCTAAGTAATTTAATTTTTTATATTTGATGTAATACATAAAACAATTAATCGGCTTTGACTAAATGGACCCGTCAAAATCCGAACGAGTTTGGACCTCCAGGCTGACTCGACTAGGCACGATCGCATAATGCTTTAAGTGATCGTGATGTATAATGCTTTCATTACGATGCATTTTAGAAAGGTAATTAGGTAATTATATTGTTGAACATGTATCTTAATGTTTTCCTAATACCACTCCCTAGAATCACACATGATTTATATTTTATTTAAATATCTCTCTTTCAAATATAAAAAAGATTTTTTATTCAAAAACCATAACATATATTATTTAATTTACATTCATTCTGCATCATTATATAATCGTATTGATGCCATAAAATATTCATAAAGGAATATTTCCAAATATATAATTTTATTAAGTATTATATAAATGAATATTTATTAATGCTTAACACGAGATATTCACATATGAATATTTTAAAATATACATATATTAATTACATGTATGAACATATAATGAGGATTATATAAAAATATTTTCATTGCACAAACAAATCACCTCATTTACTTTTAGAAATATCATATAAAATATGCCACCGAAAATTATTCATAGATAAATATGAAGAAATAATACATAAACTATCATTGAAAGATATTCATAGCCGAATATTTTTGAAAAATATACACTAGCATGGTGTTAGGTTCGTGTAATGAAATTCAATGGAGTTAGAATTTAAATTTATGTTGTTTAGAATGTTTGATAACTAATGTGGGTTAAATTTATGTATTTTTCATCACATTTACTTGTTTATAGGAATTTGATATTTTTTCCAACTCATAACATGAATTAGAATTCAACCGACATCTCCAACAAATATTAAAATTCATCTTCTACCTTTACCATCAACCATATTAATAACTAAAATTTAAATTTTAACTTCTTCAAATTCCATTCCGTTAACTGTCAGGATCTAAAACTAAATAACCAAGACTAACTGATTTGAATTTATCAGAGTATAAATCAATAATCTTGCTTTGAATCAAAGTTTAATTAAAAAGTTTGCGGAATAACACTTAATTATTTTAACAAAAACTTTCAGAATCAATGAAGCATAAAACACAAGAAGTAATCAAGACTGTTTGTATTGCTGAATTCAATGATTACAATCACCTCTAATCTGTTTGATTAGACGAAGAACACAAACTGTTCTTAGGGTTTTACAACCTTAGAGGCTTATGAAAACTTAATCAACAAAGCAATTACAGACTCAAAATATGCAGAAAAAACTCCTATACAATAGAAAGACCTATTCTATGTATTTATATTGCTTCTTGATATGTTTCCTTGACGAACCATGACTTCTCTGATAGTAGATATGCTGGAATCTTTGAATATATATCTTTTCCTGAAAATCAGCACTTTCTGTTTATGAAACTGTTGAGCAGCTTGAATCACTTGACAGCATGAACAGAGCAGCTTGACTTGATTTACTCTGGCAGCTTGAACTTTTACACTGGCAGCTCGAGTTTCTTCAACTAGCAGCATGAACTTTGGATTTACATATAAACTCTACTAACAGTTTGAGAAGTCTAACTAACATCTTGAATCTACTTAAACTATTTCCCAACAATCTCCCCCTAACTTAAATTCTTTACACAAGACTTTAAGTTCTATACAAAAATGGAAATGAATAAGTAAACTGTTATTTACAAACCAAGGCTTTCAAAAACTTATAACTGTGCAAGTTTCTGATCTACAGCCTTCAAAAATTCTTTCTTCATATCATCTCTATCACAAGATACCCTAACAGATTTTATCTGAAGTAGCATATCTTTTGGTAAATCATAAAATTCGAGATTGAAGAATATACCAGATCCATCTGAGAATTTGATTCTGTATGTCCTTGACTTGACAAACAAATCAACTTGCTTGACCTTTGTCCCTTTCTTCACAGCATCCTCTATCTCATTCCTTGCAGATTCAGGGTCAACAATTGATTTTAGATCTTTGATAATTTGCTTCACTTGTGGTAGAGCAGATCTAACTTGAGTCACAGACCCTATATTATGCATCTTTGTTAGCTCATCTCTGGTCAACTTCTGAACCATTTGCCAAAATGTATCAAATTCTTCTTCTGGTCCAGACTCTCTTCTTACAACAAACTTAACTCTTAAGTCACGATCGTCCAGTGACTTGGCATACCAATAGTTGATCAGAGGCTTTGTAACGTCATGTTGATCAATCAACTTCTCTATCTCCATAGCTTTTTGCAGTTGTTGGTCAAACAACACTCTTTTAACTTGATATAGCTTTGCTTGTGAGGATGGATCAGATGTAGGAATAGAAGCAACAGCTTGATCAGTAGGAGCAGGAGCACTGGCAACAGCTTCAGTTTGAGCTGGTTCTTTTGATGACTGGACTTCTTGGGAGACTTTTGTTTTCTTTCTTTTCTCTATTTCTTTGTCATGGATCTCCTGCAGCTTTTCAGTAGTCATGGACTGAGCCATTTTCTTTGGAATACCTGCTGCAAAGGCAAAATTGATTAGAAATCTTCTGTGTTCAGCCTTGGAGTGCCCTGTTGGCAGCTTCCTCTTCTTTTCTCCTTGTTTACCCACAAACCCCTTTAGGTAATCACCTAAGGTCTCATCATCATCTATTGGGGGCTGGGCTTGCTGATCTAATTCTTTGTCTAGTTCTTCTGCTAATTTCTTGGCAACTTCAGCATCAAAGGCAATCTGGGCTTCTTTGGAGGAAAATTTGTGCTTTGGAGACTCAATAAGAATGCCCTTGCCCTTGTCTTTTGCAGAAGAGGATGTTGCTTGGACTGTACTGGATGGAGCTTGAACCCTTTCTCTTATAACAACTCCAGTTGCTTTTGGGGCAGCAGCTTGAGTTTCTAGGCTAACAGCTTGAGAAGCTGTTGGGACTGCTAGCCTAGAAGATGGAGCTGTTGAGGCTGCTTGGACTGATTCAGGAACCTCCTGATTCTCCCCCTTTTTGGAAGCATTGGTTTGGTCAGGAGGACCTACAACCTTTGCCCCTTGGGATTGAATCAACTGCTCTAATTTCATGATCTTATTCCCACAGAGGGTAAACCCTTTATGGAGATAATCCATTCTTTTATTTTGAGCTGTCTCTGCCTGCTTGAGTGCGAATATCTGAGCTCCCTGTGCAGCAATGATGGACATTTGATATTCCAACATAGCTACAACAGGTTTCAGCTTGGGATCCGTTAACAGCATGAGTTGCAGACTAGTCTCAAGATCAGAAAACACCTGTGGTGCTTGTGATCTATCACTGACATTAATACCAGAAGTAGAGACTTCTGGGCCCCTCTGTTCTTGGTTCTGGGGACTTCCAGCTTGTGTTTGCACACTGGCTGTTGTCATGGGTGTGGTCTTAGAGATGTTGGCACTGTCCTGTGCCTCTTTTGCAGAAACAGCAGTAGTGCCAGCCACAGAGCCCATATGAACAGTCTCTGAAGAGATGTTCACCTCCTGAGTGAGGACGGGAGTTTCCTCAATTGGTTCCCTTTGGATATTCTGTGCAGAAGTGTCCTCCTGCACAGGGATATATGGCTCTTGACTAGGGGCTGAGGAGGAAGGAGCTCCTGGTCCCCTTTTCCTTTTATATAGAAATTTAAGTGGGCGTGATGGCTGAACAAAAGGATCAGAAGGAATTTGTGTATCATGAGGAGGGGATTGGGGTCCTGGGGGTGTAGCAGTGATGATAGGCTGAGCCTGCTCAGGACCCTCTCCTCTGTTTCTTGGAATGATGTTCATCATTGCAGAGGGCAATGGAACATCAACGCTCAAAAAGTTGGCACTTTGTTTCAAAAGTCTCTTTATAGAGGATAGTGAGTGCCTGTGGGAAACATGTATCCTCTTATGTAAATGAGAAGTGGTGCAAGTGTGTGCAATGATTTCTGCCAAAAATCTGGGATACATCAAAAATTTCCCACTCTTTAGGAAATGATGCCTTAACATCCCCTGAAAAATCATGTTAGAAAAATTGAACCGTTGGCCTGTTGAAAAGCACACTAAGGCAGTGGCAATATTAGAAGAAAATTCTGACCAACCAGTTCTTTTGGGGCTCATACACTGCTGAATAATATGTACAAGGTATTTCCATTTAGGAGAAAAATGGGCTTTTAAGAAAGTAAAAGAATCAGCAGGACCCCTATAGCCGATATCATAAAGACCAGTATGTAAAACATCAAGGGTTAGGTCTGTTATACCTGTGGCATCTTGAAGATGCAAATGTCGCCGAATGGATTCCTCAGTAATGGTGATGGGAGTGCCATCAATCTTGGATATAATAGAAGGAATTCCATTGGTGGATTGAACAGTGGCATGATTCCAGAATTGTTCTATATGTGATATGTATATGGTGGGGTTTATATTGAGTGCATGATGGATATGGGAGTGACGAAGAAAGTCCATCATGTCATGGAACGGTTGAAGGTCTGAATGCTTTAGAGTGTAGGGAAGACAGTTGTGTTCCTTAACAAACTCCATTGAAGATCAAACAAGGGGTTTAGGGTTTGCAAAGAAGTGTGTGTGTATCGTTCAGAGGGAAGAGAAAGTCTGTGGAAGAAAGTTTGTAACTGGTAGTTACAACTGAACGAAACTGGTACCTTTAAAGGTTTTGAAAAAGGTTGGGTCCCGCGCACACACATTTAAAAAATTACCTAACTACCCTGCACACTTTGACAGATCAAGTGAATAACTAGCAGTCCGAGAAAATGAACTAGCAGCTTGAGAAAATACTCAAGCTGTTAGTTGGAAATTATGCATCTTTTTAATGGAACAGTGACTCCCCCTTAAATAAGCATACTAGTTAGATAGTAATGAAAACAAATTAATCCATGTTTACCATACCAATATTTGATACCAGGAAAGTGAACCTTCCTACATCAAAAGGTTTTGTAAATAGATCAGCTAACTGATCATCAGTATGTATCTTAGTAACTTGGATTAACTTCTTTTCATTACAATCTCTGATAAAGTGAAATCTGATTTCTATATGCTTGGTTTTTGGGAATTTCACTGGATTTTGCACAATGCTGATTGCACTTGAATTATCAATATAAATAGGAGTGGATAAGAAATTCATACCATAGTCTCTTAGCTGATTTTGGATCCACATTACCTGTGAGCAACAGCTTGCAGCTGCTACATATTCTGCTTCAGTGGAAGATGTGGACACAGTTGTCTGCTTTTTGCATTGCCAAGAGACCAGTCTTGCTCCTAAGTATTGACATCCACCAGTTGTGGATTTTCTGTCAATGTTGCATCCACCATAGTCACTGTCAGAATAAGCAGTTAGTACAAGAGGAGAGTCTTTAGGATACCATAGGCCTAAGTGTGGTTGGCCTTTAAGATATCTAAAGATTCTCTTAACAGCAACCAAGTGAGAATCCTTTGGAGAGCATTGAAACCTAGCACACACACAGACAGCAAACATAATATCAGGTCTGGAAGATGTTAGATACATAAGAGATCCTATAAGTGATCTGTATAAATGAATATCCACATCTGTGACATCTTTGTCTGTATGAAGCTGCTTGTGAGGATCCATTGGAGTGCTTGCAGCTTTGGTGTCTTGATACCCAAACTTGTCCAGTATGTCTTTCACATACTTTGATTGGCTTATGAAGAGCCCAGTGGGCTTCTGCTTGACTTGTAATCCCAGAAAGAAAGTGAGTTCTCCCATTGAACTCATTTGAAACTTTTTGTGCATTAAAGCTTCAAATTCTTTGCACAGACAGACATTTGTTGAGCCAAAGATAATATCATCAACATAGATTTGGACAAGTAGAATCTCATCTTTGATAGAATTAGTGAAAAGTGTTTTGTCCAGAGTGCCTCTCTTGAATCCATTCTGTAGAAGATAGGATGACAGAGTGTCATACCATGCTCTGGGGGCTTGATAAAGACCATTAAGATCCTTATCTAACTTGTAGACTTTGTCTGGATACTTGTAGTCCTCAAAACCAGGAGGTTGACACACATATACCTCCTCTTCAATTGTTCCATACAGAAAAGCAGACTTCACATCCATTTGATACACTTTAAAACCTTTGAAGCTTGCATAGGCCAAAAATAGTCTGATGGCTTCAATTCTTGCTACTGGAGCAAATACGCCATCATAATCTATGCCTTCTTCTTGAGTGTACCCTTGTGCTACTAGCCGTGCTTTATTCTTGATGACTATCCCTCTCTCATCTTTCTTGTTTCTGAACACCCATCTTGTACCAATTGCTCTCTTACCCTTAGGAAGATCCACTAGAGTCCATACATTCTGAATCTTGAACTGTAGAAGCTCTTCTTGCATAGCCTCAATCCAGGATGAATCTTTTAATGCTTCTGATGCCTTTTTAGGTTCCAGTTGAGGCATGAAACAGGCATTCTCAAAGGCAGCTAGACTGAATTCAGAAACAGCTTGTTCAGCAGCAGCAGTCTCATTTTGAACCATTTTCCTTGTTTGTACAGGAGTGCTTGGATCACCCAGTATTTGATTGAGAGGATGATACTTGTGAACTCTAAGTGTAGGCTCTCTTTCTGTCTGAAAAGAGGATCCAAGATTTGTATCATCTCCATCAGGACCAGTGAATGATTCAGTTTCTGGAACAGCATGACTTGAATCTGGGACTGTTTCCCTTTGTATTGGAGCTGTTCTCTCAGGACTTGGGAGTGGCACTTCAGTGTCTGGATTTGTATCCTGTGAAGCATTCAGAACCCCTGGAGGGTCGCATGACAGAAGTGGAAGAGTGACGTATTCATCCCATGTGGTTGAATCTGCAGCAGTTTGAAACTTTGTGCCAACAGCTTGAGAATTTGTATTGGCAGCATGAGAATTTGTGTTGGCAGCTTCAAACCTGTATGCATCAGCTTCTGCAGTATACTCAACAAAGCTCAGAGAATTTGTTAGTGAATCCAAGTCAAATAACCAATCAGGACCAGTGCCTTTGATATTTGCAGTATTTTCATTAAATTCAACATTGGCACTTTCTTCAATGGTTTTAGACACACTGTTATATACTCTATAGGCTTTGCTTCGATTTGAGTATCCTACAAAGAATCCTTCTTCAGCCTTACTTTCAAATTTTCCTAAGTGAGTCTTAGTGTGAAGAATAGTACATGGGCATCCAAAAGGCTTGAAGAAAGCTATTAGGGGACTTCTGTTATGGAATAACTCATAGGGAGTTTTCCCTTGTGATTGGACAACTTGAACCCTATTCAGGACATAACAGGCTGTATTGACAGCTTCTGCCCAGAAAGTCATTGGCAGATTTGAATCAGCTAACATTGTTCTAGCAGCCTCAATTAATGTTCTGTTCTTTCTTTCAGCCACACCATTTTGCTGTGGTGTTCTTGGTGCACTGAATTGTCTAGCAATGCCTTTGGACTCACAGAAACTGTTTAGAATGTGATTTTTAAATTCAGTTCCATTGTCTGATCTTATCACCTTAACTTTTGAGTTGGATTGGTTTTCTATCTTAAGGATAAAAGACTTAACTAGCTCAGCAGTTTCATCTTTGGACCTAAGAAAGTAAACCCTAGTAAATCTGGTGAAATCATCAACAATAACTAAACAGTAAGCCCTTTTGTTCAAACTCAAAACAGATGTTGGACCAAATAGATCCATATGAAGCAACTGAAGAACAGATGAGATTGAATTTACTTCTTTGGCTTTATGAGAAGTTTTGTGTTGCTTGCCTTTAAGACATGCTACACAATGATCATCACAGATGAACTCCTTTTGTGGTAAGCCTCTTACCAGATTCTTTTTTACTAAAACATTCATGGACTTGAAGTTCATGTGACACATCCTTCTATGCCAAAGAGCAGACTCATTTGATGATGCTTTGGATATCAAACAGCTTAAAGTATTTGATTTAGATAGCAGATCTGTGTCCAGACAGTAAACATTATCCTTTCTTGGTGTTCTTAGTAAAATAAGATTTTCAGGAATTTTGAAATCGTTTGAAAGGACAATGCACTCAGAATCTGTAAACAGAACAATGTTTTGTTTGTCACAGATTTGAGAGACACTTAATAAATTGTACTTAAGCTGTTCAACATACAAAACATCATGGAATTTCATGTTGCCTGCATTAACAGTACCTTTACCTGTAACCTTACCTCCTTTTGAGTTGCCTCCAAATGCAACAAAACCTCCATCAAAACCTTTGAAATTTGACAAGCATTCAGAATTGCCTGTCATGTGCCTAGAGCATCCACTGTCCAGATGCCATCTTGTTCTATGAGGAGACCTGTGGTTGCCCTGCACAAATAACAGCTTAGTCAGTAGTGGAGTAAACCCAAACCAAATTGGTTTTGGGTTGGCCTTGCATATTGACATAACTAAACACTGTTTTTGACTTTTTATATTTTGTGAGATCTACTGATGGAGTTTTTGGAGAGTATTTAGTGAGGATATGAGGTATCCAGTTATTTTGATCATCTTTTCTTCTAACAGTCTCAGATGATTCACTAGCAGTTCCAGAATGATGCTTAACAGTCTGAACTGTGATTTTAGTGCTAACAGCTTCAGATTTTGCACTAACAGCTTCAGAATTTGGCTTAGCAGTTTGATCTTTTGCATCAGCAGT